>JANHGN010003207.1:15915-26343 GCA_024605025.1 Megaceryle maxima
AGGATCCCCCCCTCCCCTGCTGCCCACGCTGCTGGGGGTGCAGCCCAGGGTGCCAGTGGCTCTGTGCTGCCAGCGCACGGGGCCGGCTCAGCTCCAGCTCCTCCCCCCCAGCACCCCCAGGTCCTTCTCCCCAGGGCTGCTCTCGGTCCCTTCACCCCCAGCCTGGGATGACCCTGGGGGTTGTCCTGACCCAGGGGTAGGACCCTGCACTTGTCCTGGTTGAACCTCAAGAGGTTCTCATGGTCCCACTTCCCCAGGTCCCTCTGGATGCAATGAGGAGCAGGAACAGCTGGATTTATTCATGCTTTCATGTGGGACTTGGTGTGGGTCCCAATCCACAGCCAGCCTCAGCAAGCGAGCTGTGCAGAACAGGCCGACAAAGGCTGAGGATTTATGCCTTGGTGGAGGCTGGGATGGAGGCAGCAAAATGCAGCAGAGCATCCTGCAGATTCCTGCTGACCCTGGGACCTGAGGACCTCCACAGGCAGAGCCTGGAGCGAGCTGGTGAATGCTCAGCCATGGATTACCTCCCCACCTCCCCAGAGCTCCTCAGCGAGTCAACACCTTGCAATAATCTTACGGAGGAAAAAAATCAGACTAAATTCTTGTAATTTCCACCAGGTATTAGTGACATTCCCTCCCTGGCCCCTCTCCTCACCCAGGCTTCCAGGAGCGTTCAAAGCACCTTAATTCTCAAAGCAGCTTTTCACTGCAGGAGGCAGCTGGGGAATGGCAAAAGGAATCAAATCTCTGCCGTGGAAAAAATGATTTCTTTATATGCACTCCCTGTTTACCTGGAGAGGAGCTCCAGCTTACAGAATCAGATGATGGTATGGAAACAGCTTCTTTAATGTATTTGTGTAATGCAGCCCATCTCTTTTCCCTCTAAGAGAATGGCTTGGAGATAAAAGCCCTGGGGAGACAAGAAGAACCTGGGGAGGGAGCTTGGAGATGCTTACTGCCCACACTGCTGCCTTCCTCCTTCAGCAGGCACTCTATTTTCATGGGGGGTTTTTTTGTTGGTTGTTTTGCTGTTGTTGGTCTTGGTTTGGTTTGTTTGCTTGTTTGTTTTTCTTTTTGCTATTAAGAGTCATCTCTGTCCTCCCTTTGATTTAGGTTGGATATCAGGAAAAATTTCTTTCCTGAGAGAGTGTCGAGGCCTTGGAACAGGCTGCCCAGGGAGGGGTGGGGTCACCATCCCTGGAGGGGTTCAGGAAACATCCAGATGTGGCACCTCAGGACATGGTTTAGTGGTCCTCATAATACTGAGAAGATGGTTGGACTTGATGATCTCAAAGGTCATTTCCAACCTTAATGATTCTATGATTCTGTGATCCTGTGATTCTATGGTTCTATGATTCTATCTAGCCCTGGAGGGCACTGGAGAAAGCAAAGAGCAATGGTGGGGAGCGGAGCCCATCCCTGGACTCCTCTGTGTGTGATTTCTGCCCTGAGGCATGACGGGCTGTCTGGCTGCTGGGCACAGCTCATGGTGGCACTGTGGCCAACAGCCAGGTCCTTTTCTGCTGAGCAGCTTTCCAACTGCTCCTCCCCAAACCTGGAGCGGTGCAGGGGGTTGGTGAGATCCAAGGGCAGGACCCTTGGCCATGTTGACCCTCATCCCACTGACCTCAGCCCATCGCTCCAGCCTGGCCAGAGCCCTCTGCAGAGCCTCCCACCCTCAGCAGATCAGCTCTCCCACCCAGCTTGGTGCCATCTGCAAACTGGCTGAGGGGGGCCTCAACTCCCTTGTCCAGATCATCAATAAAGAGATTAAATGAGACTGGCCCCAGCACTGAGCCCTGGGGAACACCACTAGTGACTGGCCACCAACTGGATTTTGCTCCATTCACCACAACAATCTGGGCTCGTCCATCCATCCAGTTCTTCACCCAGTGAAGAGTCCACCTCTCCAAGCCCTGAGCTGCCAACTTCTGCAGGACACTGAGGGAGACGGTGCCAAAGGCCTTACTGAAGTCCAGGTAGACACATCCACAGCCTTTCCCTCCTCCACTGGGCAGGTCACCTGCTCATAGCAGGAGATCAGGTTTGTTAAGCAGGACCTGCCTTTCCTCAACCCATGCTGGCTGGGCCTGATCCTCTGGTTGTCATCAATGTGCTGAGTGAGCACAGCCAAGATGAACAGCTCCATAATCTTCCCTGGCACCGAGGTCATCTTCCCTGGCCTGGCCATCCCCCCAGAGCAAAGAAGGGGCTCAGAGGTGTAAAATGTGCGTGGAGCACAGACGGGCAGCGATGGGGCTCCCAGGCTGCAGCTCTGCAGGATCCTGAGCCCGCCTCCCACCAGCAGCCAAGGGATGCTCAGCACCCTGGGAACACTCGTCTGAGAGATCCTAATGGGAGGAGGCTCTGATTGCACTAATTATCATTTTCTAAGAGGCCAGGATCCCCCAGCACAGCACACACTCCTCTGTATCAGGAATATTGTTTATTCAGGTGACAACTTCCCCCAGCACCAGCACCAGCACCGTGAACGGGTTCAAACAGCCAGGAGCTGAAAGAGCTTCATCAAAGGGTAAGGAGAGCAAACTCACACACCACCCTTAACAACCAGACACTGTGGGCTTTGGTTTAAGAGGGAAAAGGATTGGGGGTGTTACCCGTGACCCCTCAATTCAGAGCACTACTCCAGAGGAGACCACACGGTGGGTTGAACTGTGGTACTCCCAGCACAAGCCCTAACCCCAGAGAAAACACCAAACTGGAGATTTCCTCTCCAAATCCCATGTGGGACTGGAGGGTATTTCATAGCAAAATCAAGATACTCCCAGTTGAAAAGAAAAAAAACAAGACCAAGTTCTGCATCTGGGGAATCAGTAGCTCCCACTAATGAAACCATTGTCCAAACCCCACCGTGGGCAGCACCTGTCAGGTCCCCAGTCCCCAGCACTGGGACCGCAGACGCGTGTCCAACACAGCGTGACCTGCTTGGTAGCAGTTCCTTCTCATCACCTCAATTAAGGGAGTTTTTCCAGCTTCCTGTGAGAAATTAATTTATGGAAATACAGTTCTCTGTCAAGCAATTCTCCTGGTGCTCAGTGGAGATGGTCCCTTTCTTAGCATTATTGCATTATCCCCAGTCACAGCTCCCTGAATTAGCTTTTTTCCCCTCCTTGGAGCGTACATACTTTGCATATTTATGAAAAAAAAATTAGTACTATAATTTAGTCGTAACTGAACGTGTCCCTTAAGCATCAGACTCCATTTCTCTGTTGGATTTGGTTGTTTTTCTTTTTGTTTTTTTTTCAATTAATCATCCCTCCTTGTGATTTCTAGGACTGCAAACACCAGGTGAGGTGAAGCATCCCCAATACCTCAAACAGTGGTACCTCAGGGGTCTTCTGGAGGTTAATTCTAAAGGTTTCTGTTCCCCAGATTGGTATCGTGCAAACTGGCAAGAGAAGGGATTGCCTGACTGGTTTGGTTTTAGGCAGAGACAAGGTGCCCTTCCACCCATCACAGCCCCGGCACCGTCAGCGCCAGCGTCGCTGCTCTTATAACCTCCTTTAAAATCTCCTCTTTGCCAAAAATAAACAGCTGAAACTGTCATTGTGTCTCCTGTCATGGAAAAATAATATAAAATATAACCTGATGCCAATATATTCCTACTTAAATAAAAGGAGTTAGTAATTACTACGACTCTGAGCTTTTTAGGGCTAGAAATATGTCACATTTCAGAGCTGTTACCCATTCGAACCCTCAGAAATGTTGGAAATGCCCTGAGGGGAACCCAGTCTGCTGTGCACATACTATTCAAATATATTTTTATAAGAGCAGATTGTGGTTTTGTTTATTTAGAGCTTTTTCTCCCTGCATATGCTTTACTATTTCGGGTTAGTCGATGAAATCTTACTGCCTGTACACTTTGGCTACTGTACCATTGTTACCTACACTAAACGTACGTGTTTGGGGAGGATTAGGAAACAGCAGCTAATGAATCTGTGGTGCTCACATTCCTCAGAGTCAGATCCACACAGGACCAGTGTACTGGAGGGACTGGCAGCAGCTCCAGGGTGAATTACTATTATTTCAGGTAGGGGTGAGACAGATTTAGCCTGGGAAGTCCATCAGCCACACTTACTGGTGCTTTAACTTAAAACCTTTAGTGGAAGACCAAGAGCCAGATGTATAAAATCCCACTGTCAAAAGAGATGAGTTGAGCTGCATCTGAAGAGAGTGAATGGGGTGCTAATTAGAAGGGGGTTTCCCCAACCAGTTCAAGACAGGAATGGAAGGGGTGTCTTGGAGAGGGTGACTGTCTGTTAAGGGGGGACAGAGCAAGGAAAGGTTTCTGGGGCTGGAGAATGTGGGTGAACAACAGCATGGACCACATGGGGCACTGCTTCTGGAGAGCTTTGTCACAACGAGAAGAAAACTTTAGCTGGAAAAAAAGTATAGGATCTCAGACAGTTGCATCAGAGGTGGCTTCTGGGACAAGGTCTGGAAAAAACCTTGCCTGTCAGGATGATGGAGGAGCAGCAGTGGGACAGATCAGGATGGGAAGGTCTGGAAAACCTGTGCTTCTTGGGCAAGGAAGGACACGAGTGTTCCTGACCTTGGCTTAGGACACTTGTTCTTCTGAAAGCAATTGCTCTGCTCCTCCTCTCAACAGTCATTCAGGGGCTTTCAGGGATCTCTGCCTCCCGAGCTCAGCTTTTCCTTGCAAAGGAGCCTAATTCTGCTCCGCCTTCCTTGGATCAAAGATAACTCCATGGAAGGAAATGAAATGAGTCAGGTACTAAAGGGGTGATAAAAAGGTAGACAGTCTCCAGGGACTCTCTGGAACAGATATTAGCAATAAACCAACGACTTGTTTTATAGAAGCATGGAAGACAATTAATTAAAGGAAGAAAACAAGTTTAAAAATAAATACGGGATGATAGTTGGCTCCAGAACTTTGCCAAAGTAAATCCTAATTAAATCCCAGCTAAAGCAGTTTTGTGGATGTGCCTGTATCTAAACCAAAACTCTTTTTTGTTATGCAGCTCGCTCTCTAATGACTAATGGTATAAAAGCCTCTGCTCACACAACACTTGAAAAGACTCCTTTGGAAATTGAGAACTGATTTAAAGCAAACAACAAAACCTGCCAAGCGAGTCGGTCCCCAGCACATGACAATAATCATCCCCACCCAGTAACAAAGCACTTGTCTCTGAATGATCAACACGAGCTGCTGCTGGTAACTTGTCTAATTACCACTTTCAAAAATGATGTGTTATTTTTAATGAGAGAGCCTTTCTCCCTCCTCTCCTGCTTGTTTGCACAAGGTCAGGGAGATGCTTTCATGTTCAGGCTGCTCCAGCCTGGAGAAGCTGGAGCTGCCTCCTTAGAAATGGCTTCAGAGGGATTTGTGGGACCTAGAAGCAGTGTTCTCAGAGTGACTTCCTGCAGGTCTCCGAGATGTGGCTGTCATCGAGTCGCACAGGGAGGAATTATTAAGAGCAGCTGCTTTTACTTTTTAATGGCAAGGCTGGATTTGGAACTTCATCCTCCCTCCTCCGCCCTGCAGCGCGATGGGCGTCAGCACCCCGGGCACTGGGCAGGAGCCACGGCTGCCTGTCCTCTGCTGCTGGGAGGGGGCTCAAACCCTTCCCAAGAGCTTCTCAGCTCTTACTAAAAACGTGGGGATTTTTAGCTGCAGATGTTTAGCTGCCTGTTTTTCATCTCATGTTCAGGGTGGGTCTTAAGGAGTCCATTTGGTTATTTCTTTGTAGACTTTTTTTTTCTTCCCCAGGGATACAGTCTTTTGAGAGGGAAACATCCAAAACCAGGTTCCTGCTTTTCTCCACTTGTATTAATTTCCATGACTTATTTCTCCACCACAGATGGAGACTCATAACCAAGAAGCATCTTCCCACTTATCTCTCCTAAAGCCAGATGACAGAAGATGCAAAGGGGCCACCTCAAGAGCCTGCAGAGATGTCCCTTATGACAGTGATCCCAATTCCTGACTTTTTCCCAGAATAAAATATACTCAAATAAGGACTCAAGGCTTTGGGATGGTCTCTGCCCCAGTGCAAAGCATGTCTCTGGATGGGCTCTAGTGCCTGCTCGAGGAGCACCTGCCACTGAGGCAGGAACACCTGCCTGTGGCATCAGCAAACACAGCTCCTCACATTAACGTTGGGAAGGGAAGAGATTTGCTGCTAAGAGAGGATTAATTTTATGAGTCATCAAAATCTCAATTGAGATGCAGGGAAAAGGACTGGAGACAGAACAGAGTGGTGAATGAGACTCTGAACCGAGGAAATCTATCACAAGCTCCCTCAAAGGCAGGGGAGCACATTCTTAATTCTTATTTAATGGCACCGTTCCTTGTGTCAATAGCTCAGTAAAAGACTAAACTGGAGGCCTCATCCATCTGCATACCAAAAAAAGCTGGAAATGCTCTTTAGGGCAACTCACAGAGACAGAAACAGTCTCTTGTTTAACCTCACCTGCAGTAATTGTAGAAAAAGAAACAATTGTCCTGCTTTTTGGAAAACTCTGCAGGTAACCAATCAATTAATTGACAAAATAATCCCACCCAACTTCAGGGAACAGGGAAAATCTTCTAAAGTAGAAAGCTTTGCTTTCTCCAAAGCATGAAAAGCCTCAGCCAGACAGAAAAAACCCCAGCCAGCCACCACGACACACCAAGCTCCGATCACAATAAGTGCCCCCATTTTTCAAGTCAAATGCCCTTGGAAGTGTTAAGTTTCCTGACAAAGGGAGCTCGAGGTCTCAGCATGAACTTCAGAACTGCTTGACTTAAGCTTTGCCAGAGCAGACTACCTGTGAGAGACACTTCATCACCGCGTCCTGGAGCTGCCTTGCTGATAGGTCCACACTGAAGTCCTCGCTTGTGCTCTACATGTTTTACCATTTCCCTTCTCTCTCTGCCAATTCCACTTACTCAAAGCCCTCCAGTTCTAGGCTCTTCTGCTTCTAACGTGTGCCCCTCCATTAGCTGAGGGACAGGGAAAGACACCTCAGGAAAAAAAAACACCTATTCTGGAGTTGGGTCTCCTCAAGGTCCTTCCCATGGTATTTTCTGAAGCCTTGATGCCATCTCTCAGCTGATACCCTCAGGAAAGGATCCCGGAGCATCCCAGGAGCTTCAGCTCAAGGCTCCAACTCCCACGCAACTGCCCAGTGTGGACCAACTTGGGTGCCAAGTTTTGCCAGATAATAGAAACCTAAATGTCACAGGTGGAAAAGACCTGAAAGACCAGTCTGCACTCCCTCTTATGTCAACAAGTTCTTTTCTCCCATCTGATTTAAATCTTCTTCAAGCCCCCAGGCTCCTTCCCACCCGTTCTGGGAGATGCCTCCACAGTCTGGGAGCTTTTTCTGATGGATGGAGGGCTCCCAGCTTGAAGCAACACTCTAGGATCCCACTTGGGATTTTACAGTTTGATTATTCCAAGTTAAGAGCATGTAAATTCTGTTGCTAAAGTCACTGGATGTGCAAAAGCTCTAAAAAGAACTCATGTTTTCTGAAAAATGTTGAGTATTCTGTTCCAGGAATGCTTTCAGAACCCTTGGACGCCCACAACCTTCCAGACAATAAAGCCAAGACCATCTCTGCGTGTCCAGACTGGATCCAGTTACGCTCTGGAGTGTAAGGTTGTGAGGCTGATACTCCTTCACCTGACAAAACCACCCTGTGTCTGATGCTACCAGGGTGGAGAGGTCACCTCCTTAGTGTTTGTGGTAACTCCACCCCCAGAAGCAGCCAAATACTGGCACTAAGAACCAGGCAGGTTATGTTTATGTGTTGAAAACTGTATTTCACTGAGATGCTTTGGGGAAAGGTATCATTATACACTAACTGTTGGGTTGTTGGTTTGTTGTTTGGTTGGTTTTTTCCAGAGGGAAGGCAAAGTGTTTTGTTGATGTGGAAACATTATGACAATATCATAATGGAACATTTCAGATTCTCATTTTGGAATACTCTTATTCTGCTACACCATTTTACAAATATGTGCCAGTGAAAGAATATGATTAACAGTAAATATTGTCATCAGCAGGGTATTTTCAGGTAAGTATGAACCACTCAAACCAATCCTGCCATGAAACCACTTTCAAAACAGGTATTTTCTCAAAATTTGCTTTGTTCTGCAATTTCTCTAAATTTGGATATATTATTCACGGTGGGGTTTTTTGCACTTTTTTTCATGAAATCATCTTGGCCTCGTCCTGCTTGCAGTGTTTCGACTCACACAGCCCTCCCTTCTCCCAGCTCTCTGGTTTAACCCCTCCCCAACCCCAGGGGTTCCTCACGGAGATGTTGGGCTGTTGGCACCATCTGGACGCAGGAGCTGAGGACACTGCCACGAGCAGCCCCGACCTGCTGCTCCTCACATCATCTCTCTGCCTTCAGATGGCTGAGTCTGAGTCTCCCTAGGGCTCATTGGCCTCCTCACTGTCATCAGCTGCCCATCCAAGCCCCAGCAATGTGAAGCCTCTGCAGAATTCTTAACTGCTACCCAGCAGCTGGGAATTAGCAGCAATTTGTTTAATATCGAAGAAGAAGGAGAACGAAAACTTCCACTGATTGCAGTGAATGCCCAGATAATCCATCCACCCCTCTGGCCCTCCCATTCCCCAGCCTTTCACCCCCTACAAAGCCACGGCTGGGTCGTGGCTGCTGAAGCCACCAGTGGTCTTTCAGCACAGTGACTTGCAGAAGGGCAGCTACGAGCCAACAGTGTCCTTTAGCCGTGCTGATCACCTCCACGTGAGTGACTGGCAGGGACATGAGAATCACTGTACCACATGGCTCTGCTGTGTCCACTTTGAATGCAAAGATCCAGACAGGAATGTAATATTGGGTGCAAGATGCCCGGGACACACCAAACTCAACAGTCTGAAGTCAGGGTGAAAGGGCAGCTTTGGGCTAGATGACACTGAAAGGTCCCTCTCAACCCAAAGTGTTCTGTGATTCTGTATTTGGCTGTGGGAATGAGGCCAGGTCAAAGAGTTGTTGCTTATTCCCATTCTTATCTCCAGTCCCATTCCCATTCATCTCTATGCCTGCTCAAGCCACTCATTTGTCCACACCCTCCAGGACACCAACCTCCTCAGCACGTTGGGATTCCTCTTTGGGCAGCCATGGTGTAAAACACATTAAACCACCCTGTGCTAACTCAACCCTCCCTTCAGTGCCAACCCATAGCACTTCACCTGCTAACACAGGGAGAGTATTCAGCTCGAAAAATGCAGAAGCAGCACCTCTAAGATCCAGAAATTAGGAGCTACCTGCACGAGGTCAACGAGGCAGCTTTGCTGTGGCTTCCCTGCGTGTGTCTGTCATTCTACAACTGGACACCAACGGTTTTGCAAAAGCCCTGTCTCAGCCCCTGCCCAGGAGGGAGCTCCTTTAGGGAAGCAGTGGTGGCCACACAGAGAACGAATGAGAAGGTTTTGCTCAACTGGGACACCCAGGCACACACACCAGTGCAACCATCATTTCTTTACCATTAGATGGAGAACATGAATGAAGAGCCAGTTTCTCCTCATGCATTTCTCCTGGAGCATTCCTGCCTTCAGAGCAGTCCAGCCTTTCTGCACGGAGACAGTGGCACGGGAGCTTTGTGCCGTGCCTTGGTTTGCCTCTCTGTCATAGTGTCCTGATTTCTGAAATGATCTCATCACAAGCTCTTCATTAAAGGGTATCTAAAATGCAAGTAACATTTTGATGAGCAGAGATCACTGGGCTGCGTGTCGACATCGAGGGCACTTCTTACTGCAGCTGGGAATCACTGAAGTGAACATTTCAGATACTTGTACTTCTCATGTGTTGCTATTCCCAGAGTTTTAATCCTGTGCTTGTCACAAGAATTGCTGGTTTGTCCCCTGGCAGCAGCATCAGAGTCACTCACAGACCACGCTATGATCTTCCCTTGATGGATGGGAAATAGAAACCTAAAAACTTTTTTAATACAGGAGATAAGCACTTGTGGATTTCCACCTAGGGATGAATTTAGACATTTCAGCATTGGGTTTTGTCCCAAATGCTGGAAAAGGGAATTGAAATTGCAATGTTCTATTTTCCTTTGTGGAACAGCGAATCAAAACGGTTTCCATTTGGAAATGTCAAACGTCACTTATCAGGTGAAATATTTTGTCACTTCTAAAGATGATGAGAAGGCATCTTGGCTTTCCAGCCAAGCCACTAAGGCTTGTACAATTTAACTGGTGACAACTTCCTAGGAAAGAGTGGCTGGTTGCTGGAGCAGGACCTGGCACGAAGGACACTGCACAAACGCACGTCAGGGAGCACAGGCCCCAGCGTGGCCCCAGACACTTCCATTCCTTCTTGTATTGGGTCTGATGGAGCTGGAGCTGATTCCCCCCAGAGCAGCCCCCCCAGGGCTGTGCTTTGCACTGGGAGCTGGAAAGGGGCTGCTCACACCCCCGGGC
>JANHGN010003209.1:0-10617 GCA_024605025.1 Megaceryle maxima
CCGCAAGTCCAGGTAGACCACATCCACAGCCTTTCCTTTGTCCAGTAGTGGGGTCATCTTGTCATGGAAGGAGATCATGTTCGTCAGGCAAGATCTGCCTTTCCTGAACACATGCTTTTATTTAGCTGAATGCCAGATACCTATTTCTTCATTCCTGCTCGAGTATGAATGATAGCACCCATCAGTCATACTCCGGGAAGAACTGAACTTCCTTTCCTGTAGAAATGCAGCTCTTTTAAAATGCTTCAAGCTGCTAAATATCCTTAAAACACACAGGTTTGAGGGTAGAACCATTTTTTTGCCATTCTTCCCAAAGCAGCCTGATTTTACCTTCAGCCCTACTGCTTCCTCCTCAACAATCTCAAATGGAAACCTAAACTTTCTTCCTAACTAAAATATATTTAAAAACAAGATATTAAAAGACTACATTAAATTGAATTGAACAACAGTATAATGGAGTTATTTAGTAGAGCTTTCCTAAAAGCCCGTATTTACACATTTGCTTAAGTGAAATCTCCCTCCTTTCAGAATAACTTGACCCATGAGCAAGAATTTCAGAAAATGCATCAAGATGTCAGGGCTAGGGAAGGCCCCTCCACGAGGGGTACAGAGCTCACTTCACCAGCACCTGTGTCACAGTGGCTCAGAAACGGCCTTTCATCCACATATTTAACACCACGATTAGAAGCCTGAGCCAAAGCCCATTGATGTCAACGGGAATCCGTTACCTTCTGCAGGATTTGGGTAAAGGTACCGTGAGCTGCAGCGTGCCCAGCGCTGCCGAAGGAGGAGTGCTCCACAAAGAGCGTTCCTAAACAAGACCCAAAACCACAGAGCAAGTCACACCCTGCTTGCGGCTGATCCCTATCGTGCAGTCCTGTCTCAGACGGCAAATCTCCCAGCCTCCAGGGAACGGCAGACAAACACTTTAGTCATGGCACACTGTGAAGGGCATACAAAACCAGTTTTGTTTCAGGACAAAACCCCAGAAACAATGAGGCGCGGCAGTGGTTTCACAAATCCGCGGTCACTCGCATTGCAGTTTCAGGTTACGCCAGGCCCAGTGCTGCACAGGGAGCTGCCAGAAGCCACAGTCCCCCTCCTCACACTAAGAATGCCCTCCTGTGCCCCATCACACAGCTGAAGGGTGACTCAGCTCACCTCCCAGATGGAAATCGTCCCTACTGCTCACGCACGCAAAATGTATTTGTTCACAGAAATACACACACACTTGTGCTGAGCAGAATCACCCTGCGGCCACGTAATCACAGGACATGGTGAAAAGGAGGGAAGAGAAACCCATGAGGAATGCTGAGGCAGAGCTGGACTGGGGAATGGAGAGGCAATGCTGGACTGGCACATGCAGCCACAAATATCCTAAATTAAAATGAAGCTACATTCAGGTGGGTTTCTAGGAAAAAGGCTGTGATGTGATCTTCCGTTGCACATCATTCAGCACAGGGAGGTGTGCTATGCTTGTACAAAGTACTCTCAAACTTTTGCATATTGGTTTTATTCCTTAATGTAATTCGAAGAGATAAAGCTATTAATCTTTCCTCATACATACAAAAATCAATTTTATCATCTATGACCCATGTGTATGGATGTTGCAAGCCCACCAATGTCCACTGAAGAGGGTTATAGCAGGCAATTCCTTTGCTCAGTTTTGCTTTAAAGTCTCAGATATATGTGCACTGTCAGAAATGTATGCAGTTTTTACAGCTTTCAGTCACTTTACTGTACAAGTGCCTTGATGGCATTACAAGGAAAAACAAGGAGGAACCCAAAATATCATCCCCTCTTCCACCTTAGCTGAATGCCAGATACCTCTTTCTTCATTCCTGCTCAAGTATGAATGATAGCACACAGCAGTCATACTCCTGGGAAGAACTGAACTTCCTTTACTGTAGAAATGCAGCTCTTTTAAAATGCTTCAAGCTGCTAAATATTCTTAAAACACACAGGTTTGAGGGATAGAACCTCTGCCTCCATAGTACTCAGCAACCATACTGGTGTGTCATGGCTTAGGGTCACCCTTACACCAATAACAGACACTCTTTGTTAACCCCCCTCCCTCCCCAAAGTGGAAGAGAAAGACATGGTGCTAGAAAAGACAAATTAAGCTCTACCTGCACACTATGCCTGAAAAAAAAACCAAACACAAACAAACAAAAAACCCAACAACAATACACACACACACACACACAAAAACCAAAACAAAAAACCAAACCAAAACAAAACAAAAAAGCCAGTGGTCCTCACTGCTTTAAATATACATTTTCTAATCTCATGTTCCAAATGACACGTGTATAGGCTGGTGGTATGCAGGGTCTGATAAATACTGAGACAGTTCAAGATTAATATACACTGCTAAAAATCAGTCTAAAGAAGTGAAAGGTTTGGACAAGTGGAAACAGCTTCAGTTTGTCATTAGGGCAATGCTTTCCTGCACCATACAGACCTGACCAGCTCTGAGAGCAAGGCTGGTACAAACATGGGAATTCAGCGTAATCATGAGGAAGCTCTTCCCATCACTACTGGCACTTACTTGTGTAGCTGCAATCAAAGAATGCCTCTCAGCTGAATTTTGTCAAGACACCAAAATAAATTATGATACAAGTCACCCTTTCTCAATTTCATTGCAGCGAAACATTTCTGTTTTGAGTGCTACCAATTGTATTCGCCAAGATATACTACTGTAAACTATGAGCACCGCAGGGGATTAAGGAGTTAATAAAAACATAAGAAAATGCACAATTACATAAAATACAATCTGTCAGTCAGATATTGGAAATGGACTGTGAAGATGCCAGTATAAGTGCATGTACTTATACCCAGAGAACACTTTAAACAGTTGACCGTGATTTATACATGCTGCAGCTGTCACACACCCCGTTTCTGACGTTCAAGAGCCTATGCATACTGTCAGTTGAAGAAACTTCTAGTTATTTGCTATTTTGTAGATCTGTAAATCACATAAATGCTCATATTATTACCATGTGCTCTGACAGTTTGCATCAACAGACCATCTTGGAAGAACTACTGAGATGAATTATTGATAGTATCTCAACATATCTGGCAAACATTTATTTGAAATGCTGTGATACAGAACCTGCCTCTTTCCAGTCTCGAGATCTACCCTAATGTAAACTATAGCATACAACATATCAAAAAATATATAGCCTAGCTCTCATTCATGATCTCATTTTTATCATTTGATGGTTCCCATAAAGATTGTTTATTATTGATGTGAAATGCTGGAACCAAAATATCCCGTAGCTGGAAGCTGGATACTCAGTAACTGAGTCAGTGTGACTCTTTTGGCCTCCCCTCAATATGCTTTATTTCTTCTACTGAATAAACAAACAGTCCCGTTCTGTAATGACAAAGCAGGCCAGGATTTTCCCGTATTGTTTTGACAGATGTTGTCACGGACTGATTACAAAAACCTGTATACCTAGTAGATATTTACTGCTGCGATTTTCCATAATGTAACTGAACTACACATAGAATAAACTAATGTCATAGGAAACTGTGCTAATGAAAAGCCTCTGACTATGGAAATTAAACTGCAAAATAACTTTTCAAACTGCAGCAAAATCTATTTTTAAAGGCACTGGAAGAAAAAAAACTGTTATTTGTCACATTGCACTAACAGGGCACAGAAAGCTATGATGGAGATAAAAGGATCAATTATCAAAACACCTCAATGTCTGGTTTAAGCACCTTGCAGGAAAAGATCAGAACTTTTTCCAAAGGTCTCATTAGTCAAAAGCTTTCAGCAAGAACAGCCAGACCAACCTTCAGCTGACTGCTACTTAGCTCAGTACATTCAGTCAGCATTTAGATGAAACCTTCATTAAGAAGGTTTTCAGACTCTGTTTTTACAGGTAGTTGGAAAACTCATCAAAGTTGATGGGCTTCACTTACAGAGAAAAATTTTAAAGGGTTTTCTGGGTCTTGCATTGCAGAAGGGCTGGGAGAGGATGCTGTTTATCTGACCACTCCCATGCCTTATTTTAAAAAGCAATAAATGAAAGCAAACTGATGTCCCATTACAATTATATACAGAACTGTGAAACAGAATTATTTTGTTATTAGGTGCTAATGTGCCATTTGTAACTTCTGCAAGGAAGACCCTAGGCACTGCAGCATCACCAGGCTTCCTTTTGAATATTATTTTTCAGGTCTGTAGCCCCCACTGGCTCTGACATTTACTTGTTAGGAAATCTCAAGTGAGTACCAAGAGGACATTATTCTTTTGAAGATAAGGGAAAATGAGACCTACAGAATAGGGGGCATCACAGTGAAGGCATTTTCATCACAGCAAGTGTATTTCCATCACAGCTGGGGGATTTGGACCAGCAGGTTTACATGGCCAACCAGGGGCTTTGCATGCTGAGGTAACTAATAATTCTAGAAATTAAAATTCTGTAGCTCTGTATGACTGACAAAAAAGATATTTCATTACATCATTTGTCTGTGTGGAATGGAGCCTTACACTATTCATATGTAAAAGTGTATTTCCCCAGTGTTCCTCTAGTTTCTGCACAGCCACAGAAGTAGATCTGCATGTATGGATATATACGCATTACAGGTAGGATTGAAAGAATAAATATATTTAAAAGGATATCAACAACACATTGCACACTTACAATTACTGAATCCTTGTGTGCTTGGTTGGAGTAAGTTCCTAACATGCTATGAGCCAGAAGGTCTAAAAAGTTTCACTGATCAAAAGTTTTCACTACTCTCTCTAATAAAATTCTTCCTTCAGTGAAAAAAAAGAGCAAGTTTTTAATTATCCGTGGAAATGTATCATTTGTTGGCTTTTTTTAGGTTGTTTGTCTTCAGGTGTGCTAAACAAGCCCAAACCTGAGAATTTTTCTATTTTAGAAGTAACTTTAAATGAAACATACAGCTGAAAAAAAAGGCTTAGTTCTTCACCATTGTTTAGTGTGAAGGAAAATTGAAATAAATTCATACAATTCAGTGCAGTTAGTGTCCAGAAGGTGAAATACTTAGGTGGAAATTAGGATACTTCAGTCTTGCCTAGCATATGGGCTTCAGTGACTTAGGCTTTCCTGGGTATTGAGGATAAGATCCAAAGCCCGTTTGAAATTTGGTAAGATTTTCCAGTGAAGTACATCACCATTAGACTACAGACCTGATTTGACAGAAATCTCACATAAGTGGGAATGGCCTTCTTAACTGTTGTATGTCTTTTCTTAAAACCTTAAATTTCTTCATACTAAATATGCACAGAAAGCATTTGTTCAGTAAACAGAGTACCACCAAGTTAACAGCAATACAGCTGCTGCCTGTTCAGTCTGGAGTCGTGCCATACTCTGGGAAAGATTTTAAACTGCCTGTCATCCCTCTGTGCCATAGGTAGGGTCAGCATGTCATTCTTTCCATGCAGAATATTATGTAAGAAATTACAAAGGGGGCCTATTTAGATGACATTCCTTTTTATTTCATATTCTAATTTACCTTGCCTGGGAATGGCAAGGTAAAATGAACACGTTCCAGCAGAAATTTTAGGACAAGCACTGAGCGAGATGTGCATACAGTAACACTTCACACGTGCACTCTGACCTCTCTCGACGCTACAGATCCCTTTCCAATTTCCAAAAGTTTCCAAGAGGAAGCAAAGGGAGTCATCTGTCTATCTGATGTGTCGGTGACATTTCACTGAGATGATAGTTCACTGGGATTTGCACATCTAAAACCCCCTCCAGGGAAGCTTGTGAAAAATACCAGCCTAACCTACTTTCAGGACTCCGTGGAGTATTTCTGTTTCAAGCACCAACGGCCGCTGATGTCGATGGGAAGATGTGAGGGAGTGCAAAGGGACTTGGTTCAGGTCAGCCCCATAGGGCCAGGTACAGCCTAAAAGTTGCTCATAGAAATGAAACATCCTCATGAACTTATTCAAAATCAAAATCTAAGGAAAAATTCTTTGGGGGACAATATTATTGAACTAACACAAAACCAAAACTGTGGCAAATATGCCTACATATGAGAACCAAGCAAAACCTTTATTAAAAAAACCAAACCAAACTTGAAATAACACATGCACCTGCCAATAACTTTGAAATCAGTTATGCTTCCAGCTAAAAAAAGTGTCATTGTGAGGCATAGGTGATAACACTCATAATGTTTCTAGCTGTAGACTGCATTAGGTATTTGGAAAACCAGAGTCAGGTTAAATCTAGCTCACTCTTTGTTACCTGAGTTCCAGACCTCAAGCAGTGGTGGCATGGCAGAGGGCTCTCCCGACACATTCACAGACTCCCCCACTAAACTCTTTAATGATGCCCCCACATTAAAGAGTGGGAGGAGTATTTTCTCCTCCCTCTTAGTTTTTTTTTTTTCTTGTGTCACACCAGAGAGTTCCTGGGACTAGCTAATATAGTACTTTACATTTTTCAAGCCATCACCTTACTTCATCATGCCTCACAAACCCAACTTAAACTTTGAACTTCATTACATTGAAGAGGGCTGACACATAGTACATCTGCGAAGGTAAAATCTTAAATCCATCACATCCAACACTTAAATCCATCAGCAAGCAATTCATGTTTCAGATTAAATGAGCACCACTAGAAAACAGTGGAATACAAGAGGCCCCAAAAAACCAAACTGGGCAGGCATTAACTTTAAGTACCATCATTTACACTGTTCTTGTCACCTTTCAGTGATTATTACTTCATGCAATGACAGCAATGTAAACCACAACCAGTATGTGACGATGACAAGAAAAAAAAGTAAATCAAAAAGGAAGGAGAAATGCAGTGAGACTGACATGCTGAAGCACTTGCTTGAGCAATACATGACTAGAGTGTGAGACAGGATGAGCTCTGATTGATTTCCTTGCAATTATATGAGTAAAGACAAGAGGGCATAGCTTTACTCATTATACCACCATCTTCCCAGTGGGTTATATTCAAATGAGGACTAGCAAAGAGAAATTGAAGCATCCTTGCAAATAGCAATTACAGCAGATACACACAAACTGGGTCATATGTGCTTCACCCAAAGGTTGGCTGTGGAAGTGCTGATTCCAACTCAAAAGATGTCAGCCTTGCTGATATCAAACCCTGCAGCTTTATGTCACCCAGTACAATATTTTTTACACAGAATGCCATGTTGCACCTCTCCCTCTGTCTCCCACACTTCTCAAACCGTATGAGAGGAATAGTCCCCTCAAATTCACTTCCATCATGCCTTAACTAATAGAGCTGGCCCCAAGGCTACAGGAAAATGCCATTTCTCTCCTGCTCTGGGACCTCCTACAGCCAGCACTGCCCACCAGCTATGCCTGGTATGCAGCTGAGGCATTGCAAAGGAGCCACGCTCATGGGTAACCACAAGTTACAACTCCAGGAGATGTGCAAGTCCGTGCACAAAGAGGAAGACTTCACACAGCTGCTGTCTGTATGATCTCCCTAGAGAAGTGTGAGGCAGTGTGCCCTGCTGCTGCTTCTTGGTCAGCAAACAAAGGTGTGGGCTTTGCCTCACAGCAGCCCAGGAACACTCCTCAGAAATTTGAATCCTCATTCTGTGGGAAGAGAAACTCTTGAGATACTACAAATATAAAGCAAAAAAGTGCTGTTAGCCACAGCTACTGCAATCTAATCGATTCAAATAAGAAATACTTGTAACTATCCAAGGCTGTCAATAATTCTACAAAAAGTTTTGGTTAGTTGAATCTACACAGCTGATGCTTCTTCCATTAACATTTCCTGTGCTCTGTACACAGAACTGTACAGATTTCTTTCATATCCATGTGATGTTATATACATTTGTAATTTGAAATTATTTTAGGCGTAATATTTACAAAATCAAGAAAGTAAGAAAGCTTATTGCAGTTTTTTTGCAGATTCCAGTTTTGACTGCTGAAACCACTTGGTCCAATCATTTCTGGTAGTAAATAAATGTTATGAAACTTCAAGGAGAAACTGTTATCCAAATTACTGAACAACAGAAAAGCCTTTATTATGTTCCAGGAATGCATTCTGGCAGAGAAAATAACATTTGTATACAATGTCTTTTTATAGATTAGTCAGGGGAAAAAATGACTGCATTGATGTACTGCAAACTGTAGGGATTTTCTTCTTTCCTGAGGAATTACAAGTGACATCAGTTTTCATAATATCTGAGAAGAAGAGAATATACTTTGTTGAAAGAATTCCAGCTTTTTTATTCTGCTAAGTTCTGTTACTGAGACAAACTTTCCCATTGTTTATTGTTTGCCAAGTCGTGGCTCTGATGTACATAAGAAAAAGTGTTTTAAGCTCTCAAATATTTTTCCTGAATAATTATTTTTTTGTTTTATCTTGAGCAAAGCAGCAAAATGACCCTTACCAAGACAGCATTTGCCAGAGGCTTGAAGCCTGCACCTCCAATGCATAAAATAAAATTGCTTGCAAGGTCTCAGCAGACTGTTCTCAGGATAGTTATTCCTGGATCGTGTTGGTTCAAGCAATCCTTTTCCATAGTCAGAAATGTTCACAAAACTAAGCAGTAAGTCCTAGGGTCCTGCAGAGCAAAACAGTTTAAAAGATCTTCCCCAAGGTGGTGAGCAAGATACAAAGTATAGAAAGAAGGGGAAAAAAACCCACAACAGATACAAGACAACAGATTGCCTATGTGGTGAACTCAAACTTTAGTGGTCTGAGAATTCTTTTGGCCATTTCAATTGGAAAAGGACAAAAATCATACATGTGACATTGGTGAGCTACTGTAAATTGTCCCAATACCACCAGTTGCTACCATCATCCATGTCTACATCACAAAACCTTTCTTAATACAAATAGACACATATGAAGAATAGACAGTTTTTCCAGCCCTGTACTCCTACCACTCACTCTACATGAAGGGAGTTACATTTTGCAGATGAAGACATTCCAATATTCTTTATATGTAATTCTACAAAAGGCCAAGAAAAATCACACTTGGTAAAAATGGGAGAGTTTCTTAGCATATGTACTTCAGTGAGAAAAAAATATCTTTATTTTTAAACCACATCTATTAAATATATTTGTCTTCAGTATATGCTTTAGGAACAAAATCAATCAAAACAGAAACATAGCTCTATAGGTGCTCCTTTCTGGTCTAAATTGTCTCACTTGATGCAAACAGCCTGCAAAAGTTTATGCCAGTATAATTTGTCCTATATTTCTTAACTGCATCCAGATATTTCACTCAGGAGTATTTTTTTCCATATACCTTATATTTTGTGTTTACAGAATTAATTTTGGCATGGCACACTTTCCTTTGTAACGAGTGACCCCAAAAGATTTGTTGTGCCTATTATTTGCAGTCCCAGCACGTCATAGCATCTCTGTTTTGCAAAAGACAAATGTAGCATGGTGCAGTGGCTGTCCATAGGTCAAAAGCAGGAGCTCTCACACCGGTCTTAGTTCAGAGCTAGTGGGAGAAATTTGGCCAAGCATCTGGACTCATCTGAGTTTGTGCACCCATCCTTTCAGATTGCTGTTGGTCTTTCCCTTCTAGTGGAATCCTAATTCCCCTAATCTCCTATCCTGAACATCCTTATTGTCATTGTCAAAAATCAAAACTACTAAGACCTTTGACAATCTTAGTCCCACTGCAGAGGGTCATTTTTAGGCCTTTAAGAGCAAATGTATAACCTGAGTCCTCACAGGGGAGTAGCAGCAGGATTTCACAGTAGAGTCTGTTAGGCAGGTGCCTGCATAGTGAGCGATGTCACACAAAATGACTTTTTATTCCCCTTTCTTTATTAAGAGGAACACTTGACAAAAGACAAACTACGCTGTTGACTCAAACTTCAGCAGGTGTTCTACAAGCTGCTGCTCTACAGGAGGCACGGAGCAGCAGCTCCATACAATCAGCATTCATTTCTGAAAGTTCTTTTGCAAATCAAATATTATAATAATTCAAAGAAAATAACCTGTGTGTCTGTCAGAAGGTCATGCTCATCTTTTGAAGATCTATTACAAGATCTATTTTGAAGATCTGTTAGTTAAGAGCCTCACAATCAGAGGAAGGGTGATGCTGTGGTTGTTAAAGCACAAGCACCTAATTAATATAATTTGGGTCTGCCTTTTTTAAAAAAAATAACTTTGCTGTTCACCTGTTTGACTTTTGGCACTGGTCTGCATTTCTGCCCCACTTTGTACCTCTCACTTTGATGTAGACTTTTTTACACATTACTGATTCTGACTGCCAAAATCTTGGTGCAGGAAGCAGCAGGAGCAGCAGTGGGGCTGGGATG
Organism: Megaceryle maxima; assembly: GCA_024605025.1. NCBI lineage: Eukaryota > Metazoa > Chordata > Aves > Coraciiformes > Cerylidae > Megaceryle > Megaceryle maxima. The sequence goes on from JANHGN010003209.1 coordinate 10,265, forward strand.
AATGAAATGCCCTGGGGAGTGAGACATTAACCAAGCACCTGGAGTACCACCACTGGAGTTTAGCACCTGCTGCATGAAGCTGCATCCTCTAACAAAGTCCAAATGAAGCTGTACCTAGAGTCTAACATCTTAAATCATACTGTAGAATAAGTTACTCTCTAAAGCCACTTCAGTCTGTCAGTGAAGCATATTCTTGGATGACACCAATTGTCAGAGCTGCATTGAGGCTCAGCAAGGAAATTCAGTGTAGCAGTGACAAAAAATCCCACCTTGAAAACTATTCCAATGATAAAAAACAAAGCATTTCCTCATGTTTTCTCTGCTCTCCTCTTCCCCCTCTCCCCCACCCCCTC
>JANHGN010003210.1:0-10056 GCA_024605025.1 Megaceryle maxima
TATATGCACTACTTAAAAAAAAAATGAAACTTACAATTTTTCAATATACATAAGCATGTACTTGTTTTCTTGAGTCATTTTGCTGTTTCCTATGAATTCACAGAAGTCTGCAATGGAGGTGAAGCAGGGAGGGAAAGTACAATGTAGTCAAGTTTTATCAAATGCAAACAGTTTTATTCTTATGTCCAAGTATGTGAGATGGGTTATTAACCTTAAATAAGGGCAATGACACAATAAAATTAGACAAAGTTCAATTCTTTTGTGGTAAATAAAAACTGAAAAATGTTAACTGTTTCTCTAAATCAAGTAATGACTTAGCAGTGGATTCATAACACACTCTTTAGAAGTTACATAATTTTTGAATGAAACCTTAAAATTCAACTGTGAAAAACATTGCCTGGAAAAGTCCTTCTTTCTCTGTCTTCAGTAACTCAGCCTATTCAGAAACACAGTTTGGAAAACACAGCTTCAACACAGAGGGGCTTATTTTAAAAGTCACTATCATAAAAAAATTACCAGAACAGGTCACATATTTAAGTCCACATTTTCATGACAATTGATTGTGATGGTTGTCAGTCAGTTACTTGTATTTGTTCCAATGGTCCCTGTAAGACCATTACTTCCATTCTCCTCCAGGTAAGTATCTTTCTTCTTAGTAAAAGTAGCAAACAGTGTATCCATCATTCCCAAAACTTCTAGTAGTTCCTCCTGATAGTCAATCTCTTTCCCTATGGCTTCCTGAAGTCTCAAGAATTGTCTATCAACAATTGATGACTGCCCAACCACAGGCTGATAAATGTCTGTAAAGAAAAAAAGTCACTTAAGAATCCACATTATCTATAAAAACGTGAAAATTATACTAGCTAGCTAGAGATGCACTTTAGGAGTCTGGCTCAAGTCCACCACTGTGGACAAGTACAACAACTTTAATGGTGTTCTGAAAATAGTGCTAAGTATTGGTATGTACTCACAGCAAGTTAAACTACCAGAAAGAGAACTTTTTATGACCTCAAATACTATTTTTACCTCACAGAAGTGAAGTCACTTGCATAATTCAAGTATAGAAATATGAAGTATCAAAAAGACCATGAGGAGCTTCTTGCAGCCAGTGCAAACCAGGTACTGACTGTGGTCAAAGTTATATGGCAATAACTCTTTTTGGACCATTCTCTTAACACCAAGTTCATACTTAGAAACAAACCCATAAAGGTGGGGTTTTTTTAAAAATGTAGCATTTTTAATCTTACTTCCAAGCTATCTTCATGGCTTTGAGAATCTTTTTTTTTTGTGTTGTACTTACCAGTGATCATATCTGCAACAGTCACCAGTCTAGGAGTAAATCTAGGCTCAATTACACGCCTGGAAAATAGAAGACATCCCAGTTTTACTGGTTTTGCCAACAAGCAGCTTTCTCATACCGGCACACAGGCAACTTTTTCTTCATGAAGAGATATCATAGAACAGCAGTCAGAGACAAAACTTTAAAAAAAAAGCTACATATGTCTTATTTACCCTCCTCCTTTCAGGAAGGTAATGGGGGTCCGGCAGACTGGCAAAAGTATATGAAGACATGAGGAGATGTCATCTCATTAAGGAGACATAAAATAACAGACTAAAGGTGGAAATGTCTGGCAAAGGAGTAAAATACACTCTCACACTATCAGCAAAGGGGGTTTTTGTGCTATCAGGTAAACAAACTATTTCAGTACTATCCCTGACTTCAATACCAGAAAGCAGAAGGCATGCGAGATTTCAGGAGTACCAGTGTTCCAACCTGTGACCTGCTGAGACTCTGTGGCAACAGCTCTTTGTCTCAAAATGGTCAGAGAACTTGGGTTAAAATAATACCTTGCCACAAATGTAAGAAGGAGATTAATTTGCTTCTCATCTCGGCCTGCAAGTGCACTCCTCAATGTTCCTCTGCGATGTAATTCCTGCATGACTGCAACCGTAACTTCGGGAGTATACAGCCTGATGGGTGGCTGAACATACAGAAGAAGAGATCAGTACCAAAACAACATCTTTACACACAACACAGGGCTGGCATCAGCAAAAAGAAAAACAGAATCCACACGAGTTTGATTCATTACGAGTTACATACTGAAATAAAATTAGTTTGACATACAGAAAAAATTCCACATCAGGTGACAGCACACTAATCTGGTAAAACAAAACCCCGTGCCTTACCTCCAGCACTGCATCAAGGGCCTTGGAAGACTGAAAGCTCTTGAGCAGCTTGTCGTATTTCCTCAAAACACGTTTTACAGGTTTACTGACACAGAAATCTTCCTATAATTGAAAGATGAGTTCAGAATAAGACAGACACAAAATGGATTAGATCTACGACCAAGAGCAAGTTTATATATCTTTGCATCTTCCCTCCCCTTTCTTCAAACTTAGCACACTCCCAAAGAGTAAAGAAGTTTAAGAAATACTTCATAGAAAAGAGTAAATGAGAATAAAGGACTACTTCAGTACACATTTTAATCACCACCCTGTACCTGTTTTGGCATGTAAGTTCTTCCTTTCAAATAGGTTCTATATGCTGGTTGTCTCTTCTGAGACTTTTCTTTCCTTTCTTCAGGTTTTCTGTGTTTAACATTAAGTACCCCATTGGTCATGCCTACAACTATGGTTTCATCTTCAGGCTAAAATGCAGAAATCACAGAGTTAGGAACCTAGTGTTTTATCTGATGATGTATCTACCACACAGACTTAAAATTTTTATGCTTCATGATGAGGCTCTAATTGCAGTATCACAGAATAACATATTGGCAGGCACCTCTATGAGGTCCGATGGTCAAATACCTTGTTCAAAACAGGGAGAGCTTCAAGGCTATGATCATAAGCAACATTATAATCTAATAAACCTTTAACAAATACCTATAGGGACTACAGCCTGACTACTGAAGCAAGCTCAGATATTCACTAATATCTTTCTGAAAGCATAATCTGTAACAGATGACAAGTGTTGCTTTTTCCAAAGGTGTACAACTGCCTTTGGCTATTACATGCATACAGTAGACATGAACATCACCTATTAAAAAAAAAGCTATCATGGAACAGGAGGATTGAGAAATTTGAGAAACAAGTGAAAGATATTCAAAATACCAGCCACTGGTATACATTTCACCTGTATAACAAAGGTTACATGTACTTTATGCCAGAGGTTATAATTTTAAATGACGTACTGAAGAAAAACACTGTCTTCACATATAAAATAGTGACTTCTGACCCATTACTAATAACAGACAATTGTATTAAAACATTAAACATTAGCTGAATGCTCAAATGAAGGTAAGGAAAAAAATAATTAAAAAAAATTGTGTTAGGAATTATTACAGAAGAAATTAAAACTACAAAGTCACTATGCCACTGAATAAAGCAATTTTTTATCCACATTTTAAATCCTATGTGAGTCAATCACAAAGAAAAAAAAAAAAATCATAAAATCTTGAGGACAATCAAAGATTAGCTTGATTTGAGATAGAACTCCAGCATGGGAAAAAAAGACAATTGAAGAGGGATATGATAAAAGCCTACAGACTCATGCCAGGAATGGATGCAGGTCAGCTGGTCACTGTCACATTTAGGGGCATCAAATAAAGGCAGTGAAGGTTCAAATGGAACAAAAGCAAGCAATTCTTTACATAAGTAGCAGAAATGTGGAACCCTTTATAAAGAAATCTATTTAAAAGTTTGTCCAAGCTCAAGGAGAGACTGAACAGGTTTATGTAAGAGAAATTCTTTGAAATACACAAACTACACTCTCATGAGCTAATTTCTCATCTGAAAATGAGTTTGGGAGAATAGCAGGAAACTTAACCATATATGCTTGTCCTAGTTTTAGTTTCCCATATGCATCTACATATGGCTATAGTTGGAAGCAGTGTCTAGAATTAGATCAGCCTTTAGTTTGACCCAGCAGAGCCAGCCTTCGGTTCTCATAGAAACATCTAAAATTCAAATAGTTTTAGTCCATAGGAATCAAAAGATTGTGTTTCAAAATATATTTCTGCAGCTCCAGAGATGCCAAACTACAGGTATTGCACATTTTGCAGCTGCTCTAGGGGGTTAGATGGTATGGTGGTTTTACTTTTTTCTTCATTCTGTATCCTTTACCTCAACTAAAATAATTTAAAACTCATTTAGCTCTAGCTCCCTAGGGAGCGAGGTAGGAAATAAAGAAAGGAAGACACTCCACACATATTTTCTCCTAGGTTCCATAAGAAAGGGATAACAATAAAGTAGCAAAGGTAGCAAAAATCTCTCACACTCCCTTTTCTATGTCCTTCAGAGGCTACATAACAGGGGGACTACACGATGACAGCATTGTTTTAGAAAGTAGCACTAGCCTCCAAATTTCTGGCCAGCAGGTCGCTTGTCCATTAGAACTCAAACGTTCCATGGAAACAAGAGTCTTTTCTATTTTCAAGACAGTAAGACACATGCCTTGGTAAAGAAGTTTATGCTCATACTCTCTCCTCTTTTCTTCCTTAAGACCAAAATCTGATACCAAAAATGACAAGTTCACCCTATTCTAAGTTTCTCAAGGAATTAACTACAATTTTTATTTTACCACTGCCACATAGGAGGACTCACAAGGTTTCTGAAAGGCAAAAGATGAGTACAATCTTCTTGAAGTCAAAGGACATCCCTTCTAAACTGAATACTTTCCCTATGATGTAGACTGTCCTTCATAACCACACATTTTTTGAGAGATCTAATAGGGTAACACCTGGTATCTGTATGTATTATGTTTAAAACATCGTAATGCATTTTTAACTCTGGAGGAATATACTCAGTCATCCTACTTTGCATGTGCAGAATTTTCTAAAACACCCAATAGCAATGAAGACAAAAATTTACTTTAGTGATTTAACAGGTACCTTGCAGAAAGATTTCTAATGTACCTACCGACAATGCAAGACTGAGGATGGATGTTGCATAGTCAAAGCTATGGACTACTTTGTAGGAAGTAGTACTGTAAATCTTCACATGCCTATACAAAAAGAGTAATAATTAAAACCTGGTTACTAATGCCTCATTGTAGACACTTCAGAGGAATTTCATCATTCTCAACTTCTATATATCATTTGAGAAAACAGTATTTATACAAAGCATTCTTCAGATTACCACTGAGCTTCTTAGTTACTACCTCTGCTGCAACAGAAGGGTTCTGTTAACCGATGCAAAAAAGCCAATGAAGAAAAACATGGCAAGGATAGAAGAAGAAACTGAAGGCAGATGTAGTGGTTCTCTGATTTCAGCAGTGCTTATCAGAAAACACTGATAGCAGTTCTTCAAATTTGTTCTTAAATTTTACATGTAAAATCTATTGACAATTTCTAGAATTAAATCTGTAAGATACTCTAGAATCCATCTGCTCTTTAGTGATTTGGTTGAAGGTAGGATACAAAGGCAAAACCAAAATATTATCTTACAGCAAGCATGTTGTGAGCATTAAAGGACAAATAGCTGCACTGCTAGGGTGACCCTTCAGCTTATGTTTTGGGGGGTTTTTTAATCATAAAGCCTAAGGAAACCTAGTAAGTATGGGAGGGAGGAAGAAAACTGATCACTATCATTTCAGACCACTTTATATTCCTACTGTCTCAGAGACAACAGACTAAGTATCAGTACACAGCAACTCAACCCAAACAAAAAAGGAGGTCATATTTCAGGTTAATTTCAGGTGTAACTTGGGTACAAAAAACAACAGCACAGACACAAAAATAACAGGATCTTAAAAGAGGAATACTAATACACTTTCAGTTATGTAAAATGTATTAAAGTTAAGAAAAGTTACTTTATGGAGACTGCAAAGGTCAGTTTACAGATTCAGAAAAACAAATGCTTATTCAGAGGTTCCACACATGCATGCCCAAACTGTACATACAACTCTTACTGACATTCTGGCTAATAAGAAGAAATGGTTAATGTATATCGCAGTATGTACCCTGGCCCCAAAACATGGTTTCAAGTAACTTTTATCTCTGAACAGTTAAAAAAGGGGTTAAGCCCAAAAAACATGGACAGATTCAAACTGATATACAGTAACTTTCAAAGGAAAAAAAGTCCTAAATGATTTGAAACACAATAAAGCCAAAAAATATACTAACCTGTCCAGGGATCCTGACAGTAACCTTTGTCCAGAGCTGTTCAGGCATAAACATGTTACAGTTTTATGGTGATTTTTAAGTGAAACTAATAATTGTCCACCTTTTAATACATCCCAAACTTTGACATATCTACCTCCTGTAAGAGGGAAGCACACAAAACAGTCTGACATATATATGCATTTACACTGGAGAAGTTTTCACAGAGATACAGCACCTCCTTTGTAACACTAGAGTTTTCTGTACCTACTCACTATCCCCACCATTATGACTATCTCCTGGGATGACACATTACAAAACAGCTTTTTCTTAGGCCATTCTGTAGGCACAGATGAATGATTCGACACAATGCTTACAAAATAATCATTACCATCACCATCATCATCAAGATACCACTGGGTTACAGGACTTCTGATGCAGTGGTAAGAAGAGACTAAAAAGCCTTGTCATCATTAAAAGAGAGATACAGTTCCATCTTCTCAAAACTTCTCAAGCGTGTTCATTCCTTCATTTTAGCACTGGAGTCACTAAAGTCTGTATTTTGTCATTAAAAAATGTCTGTCTTTTTTGGTTTTTTGTTTGTTTTGGTTTTGTTTGTTTGTTTTGACCAACTACAAGAAAGTAAAATCAGACACAAAAAGACCCCTGCCTTTGCACTTCATATCAACACGTATTCCTAAAAGATCTGTGAGAAATCCAGCTGTTACATCACTTACCACTTCATTATCAAATGAAAACATCACAGAAGAAGGAAGCAGCTGAAATACTTTTCAAATTAAGGGTACATAAAAGACATTTTATTTCACTGAATTACCTGCAGATACTAGAAGCCCACCAGAAGGGAACAAAAGCACACTCTCCACAGGCTGCCCATGTTCTATTGTCATGACACTACTTTTTGTCCGTGCATCAAAGAGTTTCACAGTGTGGTCATAAGAACCTGCAAACAATACCAAAAATAGCTTCAGTTTTATAATTTCAATTATTTCAGGAATAAAAATAGCCACATCCTACAATCTAAAGGAGCTCCTGCCAAACAGAAACAGTTTTAAACCATATACTCAGAATACCTTGTGATATAACTCGGTTAATTTACAGTCTTTGGACAATGTAAGTCTTCTAATTCTAGCCCTAGCAACATGTAAGTCCTTAGAATTAATTTCAATCTTAACTTTATTTCCCTTCCATTAACCAAGTATATTAGTAACAACAAATACCAGGCAACCTGATGAAACCTAGTCTCTTGTGTCTCCTGAAGTAAGGAATAACAGGTTTTTTTCATAGAAACTTACCACAGATTAATAGAAAGCTACTGCTAGGAAAACCAAAAGCAACTGGTTTCAATTAAGTCCTCCCCTGACCTTTAGTTTTTCAGTCTGCCTTTTTGGGCTCTACAAACTACAGTGAACTAATGTCCTCCTCCAGAAACCTGATAAACACTTCAGACAATCCCATCTGAAGGATACAGTCTCAGGACTTTCTTAAAACTTTCAAAGGCCAATCAGAACAGTCCCATTAACCCCAACAGGCTAAAGCAAAAAGATGTCAAAAATTAGTTTGCTCACAGTTCTACAAACGCTGGCATCAAGCTTAAGAAGCAAGCAAAAAGGAAACAAAGTAGCCACAGAATAGAAAGACAGTTTCTCCATGTTTAAAGTAAGCAAGATGCTACTGTATCAAAAGCCATCTTTCTGCATTTTTCTTCAATTCAACCCAAAAGAAGCATATTTAAAAAATTAAATCAAACCTGTTATAAAGACATCTCCATTCACTTTACTTGCACAGCCACATCTCACATAGTCAGTATGTTCACTGTATGACACAATTTGTGTACCACTTGGAATATCCCACAGATCTGATGAGTAATCATCACCACCAGAAAATATTCGGTATTTATCAGACAGGAAACCCACTACATGAACAGGTCTGGAAACAAAAGTTCACAATATCCAATGTTAAAATGTATACTTCTTTCCAGAAGAGTCAGTCTGTTCAAAGACTGTATTAAAACTATCCTCTCTAAAGTACAAAGTGATTAATGTTGGAAGTTCAAAAGCCTCACCTTAGAGGTTAAAAACACTTCAGTTTTTCTATTTCCAGTCAGAAAAGGGTCATGCTGACCTAAGCACAGATGTTACGATCTGCCTTAAAGGTTTTACAGGTCTACTAAATACTCATTCAAGCCTGCATTTGTTACTTAGAGGTCCATGTTCTTTAGGAAAAAAAAAAATAAATGTAATAGTGAATTTTAAAAATGTATTAATCTTCTACAGCATAGTAATCTGTTTAATCTAAGCATCATTATCTTCTTCTCCTCAATGGTACATCAGAAATCCTCTTCAAACTCCTTCCCCATCCCAACTCCACCTTGCCATCATGTACTTTTTTTGGTCTGGTCTTTGGGTTTGTTTTGGTTTGGTTGTTTGGGTTTTTTTTTTTCCCTGAGGGATTCCTGCCTTTACTGGCATGTTTTTTCATTGATTTTGTTTAGGTGCTTCTTAGAACTTCTTTCCTGACAGCATAAAATAAAATGTGCTTATCAGTACCATGCAGTCACACAACTATGTCTACACAATATACAGACAGACACCTACTTTAATTATAAAATGTACTTATTCTTCCATATACTCAATTCATACTCAAAATTAAAAAAAAAAAAATCCAATTTTGAATTACATTTTATAATCTACATTTCAGTAAGATCTACATGAGACAGTTGCAAGCAACACAGACCAGTATTACTCTGACTTTCAGCAACACGCAAAGCAGACAAGCTTATGCACATAAAGAAAAAAAAAACCACAGTGTCTTACTTAGTATGACCATCAAATTGTCTCAGTGGTGCTCTTCCACTAATGTCAAAAAGGCGAATGCTACCTTCCTCACTGCCAGCAACAAGCAGATTGCCGTCATCTCTGTATGTGGCACAATAAGCAGCATCTTTGAAGCGAGAAAATGTTTTGAGTGGTTCCTGAGAGTAACGACCGTAAATGTGGATCTAGCAAAGCAAGAAGACATTAAGTTTGCTCATATGACACCAACTGCAGAAAAAAACCATAAAAACCTCAGAAAAGCTACTTACCCTCGAGGAGGCTGTGACAGCATAGTTATATGGAGGAACTGGGGAGAAGTCAATTTTATTTACTGCACCGAATTCCTTTATCTGAACAGGTGTCTAAAACAATTGTGATAAAGACCATTAAATACACACAAGCACATAATCAAAAAGGAAACAGCAAACAAAACCTGTTCTTCCTACAGCGAGCTCAAAACTCCGTTTAGAACTAAATATTTATTTCTAAATATAACCCTAGTAAGTTTCTCTTCTGTCAGGCTACTTCTGCCCGGTTTTTTTTTCTCCAGTTCACGCATATACAACTGACCCATTAATTATGTGTATAGAGGAGAAAACAACCTTATTCAGTCGTGTATGTTTAAAAATATTTTTATTAGTCACATGAAAGCCATAGAAAACAAAAGTATAATATTCTAGGGCAGTAACTACGTCTGATGGGCCAATTTGTGGCACAAGTCAGCGTCCCTCTCTAGGAAGCCGTGTAACAGGTTTCGGTGTGGCCCCCAAGAGCCCCTTGTAAGCGACAGCCGCAAGAGCTGGTGGCACACTGAGCGCAGGCCCCGCGCCGACCGGAGGCACAGGGCCGGCCCGCTGTCCCAAGCTCCCCACGCCCTTCCTACCTTGTAGCCCCTCCAGTACACTGTATCCTGCGTGATCCTCTCCCCGAGCCTGGGGAGCGCCTGAACCACCACCGGCTTGTACGTGGCCATGGCTGACTGGGCGAGGGGGGCACCGGGTGAGGCAAAGGCCCACGCCGCGCCTCCTCAGAGAGTCGGAGCCACCGCCCAGTCGCGCTCCCGCTTGCGGGCCCGGACAGGCGGATGGCTCTCCGACAGGAGGTGGGTGAGAGCTGGCTGGGAA
>JANHGN010003212.1:3040-25901 GCA_024605025.1 Megaceryle maxima
CCCCGTCCCACCTGCCCGGAGCCAGGGCTGTCAGCCAGGAATCCGATCCCCCATCGCCCACCCTCAGGTTTCAGTGGCGTCCCGCTGAAGTCTCTGTGACATCGGTTTTACATCTCGTGGTATAAACTCCCTGCCTGGCGGGAGGATGTGAACAATTACCTGCTTAGGAGCCCAACAAGAAGGATTTGGGAACTTCTTTGTCGCTTCTTAAAGCGCGAAGACTTATAACAGAAGGGGCTGGTCACCCAGCCCCTTCCCCTCTGAAACCAGCGGGAGTTTGACTGAGCTCCAGGTACTTCCAATAACACGTTGCCCACCTTTAAGATTGTTTTTAAGTAGCTATGAATGTGTCTAATCAGATACTTGTAATGGTTCGAATTGGTTTTTTTTAACAGAGTGGCCTAGTGTGCACGTGGACCAGCTATTTTTCCAGCCAACCGTTACATTATTCTGTCGAGAAACGTCTTTATCTCCAGACAGACCATTCCCTGCTCTTAGCCTGGAGCCACCTGCACGCTGCACGGCCACGCTCAATCCGAACGCTCTTACCCGTTAACATCAATAACGAGAAAAGTTGGGGAGGCAGGGGTGGGAACCAAGAGGATAATCCGGACTTTAGTTTGGGTACTAAAACTAGTCGATCTGACTTCACTTAAAAAAAAAAAAAAAAGAAAAAAAAAAGGAAAGAAAAAAAGGTAAAAAAAATAAAAGCTCGCACCAAAGTCACCAAAGAACCTTTAGGAAGATGTTACGGTTGTGACAAGAAGTAAGAAAGTTAATTTCACTGTTTTAGGTGATTCCCCCTTTAGGTAAAACCCCCCCATGAACAGTTACAGCAACCAAGCCTTTGGCTTAGTGTCAAAATCTCCCACCTGTTTCTGCGCAGTTCGCTCTTTCAGGTACTTTTTCAACTCTCGGAGAGATGTTCTCACCTCACCACTCAAACAGCGAGCAGAGCGCGATGAACCAGCCGGAGGTTGATCGGGGTGCTGGTTCATCGGCGCTCTTAGGGCTTCGGTCCCAATGCTTTTAACAGGTCAATGAAAAGAACCCACAAACCCAACATGAAAATAACTCTACGTCCTATTAGCGGTGTGAAACCAGAATTTAATGAATGAGTCCCTGATGCGTACCATAGCGTATCGCTGACTGCTGCTGCCCGTCACAGTGCCTGGAGTAGAAAATTAACTTAACGTTCCAACAAACCGGAGCTATGAATGTACAAACTTTTTACGCTGTCCTTCCCCTTCCCGTTTCTACCTGGCGTCCTATCCCTGCAAGCTTGACATCTCCCCATCCCAGCCTGCCTTTGCCTCGAGGGACCTTAAAAGCTCCTACGTTGGAATTAGCCCCAGCGACCGCGTGTCTTGTCGGTGTTCATGCCTTCCCCGTGTTTCTGTAGCACTGGTGAGGAAAATACTTGTGAAGCAACTGGAAAGGGATATTTTCTTCACCATTTTAAAAGAAAAAAAAAAAAAAAGATGCAAAGTGGCTTTCCTTATTGCTGCCCATTTTTTTTAACACCCTCCCCCCCCCTCAATCTTTAGTTAAGGAATTGGCCTTCCGAGGGCTTTTGTTTATTGCAAATATCGCCCTGGAATTCAGCGTCTGCTGGCTTCTGGGTTGTGCTCGGTTCCTATCCCATGGGATCCACTCGTGCGTTTACGCCCCCGGCGCGGGATGCACCTTAGTATCTGAAACCAGGTCGGGATCTTTGGGTCGGGATCTTTGGGTCGGGATCCTGCCGTTCGCAGCCGACCGCCCGTGGGCAAACTGCTCGCCATGGGATCCCACCGCCACAGAAAGCACCGGCGTTGGTAGATGTTGGCATTGGAGGGTGGTGCAGACTCGCTCGAAGCGTAGCAACGCCAGTTTCGTGACGGTGGGATTCAGAAACGGGTTTCCTCGGCATTTTTGGCAGCGTGTCTTCAGCGCGCGAGAGTGGTGGTAAGGTGGGTGATGCCGAATCCCTAATGCATTTTAAGTGTTCGTTCCCGGTGCCCTGAAACTGCCACGTCCCTTAAACTTGACAAAACACAAGCTTATTTGCACTAGAAAGAACGGCCAAAAACAATCCTTAGGAGGACAGGGTGAAGAGCATCAGTCTGAACCTCTTTTCTTCTCATGAGAGAATTTCCTATTCAGGCCCTCACCTCTGTTTCAAAAATTGTATGGTCCCGGCAGAAAGTCTGTCAGTTAAACAATGAAATCGTAATGCACTTTATATTGTGTAAATAAGAGCAGGAGCGTGTGTCTGCTCCTGCTCTGGAAAGGGGATGCTTTGGTAACGTAGTCTAATGGCGAAAGAAGCCGTCTCCTGCACGCATGTGTCCATTAGAGACCTGTCGTACTCGCTCGGTCCAGCTCCGCTCATGTGCTAGAGGAGAACAGGCACCGTTTTGAGAATCCTCTCGAACCACCAAGAGTGGGATGATTTGGGTTATTGTTTTTAAGCTGCAATTTGCAGAGCTGCCGAGCATCCTCAGCTCTGCCGTCGCGGCGGCTCCTCACCCCTTCTGCAAATCGGGTCCCCAGTGTCGCGGCCAAGGCTTAAACCCAAGCTCATCATCTTGACCAAGCCAAGTCCGGCAGCTCCCTCGTGCTTGGCTTTCCCTGCTGGTGGCCCAGGAGCTGGAGTGCTCCTAAAAGACTTACACCGGCTGGAAGGGGCTCTGGGGGCTCCCCCTGGCTCAATGGGGGGTGGGATTGTGCCAAGCCCAGCCTCTGGAGCTGGCTTTCTCGGTGCCATCTGAAGGCAGGGCCATGCTGACAAAGCATTTTGCACCGGTGCAGAGAGGGGTGACCCGTGGGGGGCTCCAGAGGCAATGGCCAAGCCCCCAGTCACGAGTTCATCGCGTTAAGTCGGGCTGACGGCCTTTCCCCAGCGCAAAGCTGCAGCAGTTGTTGGTAATCTGCTCGTCGTCGTTGAGTGTTTCTTATCTGTATCCGATATATACAAATCCATAGTCACATATAAGCATTGATATATTTATGTGAGTATATCGTAGCCTGTGGTAGCTCATAGCAAAATAATCTTATTTATCCGAAGTCTAACGAGAGGCCGGTTTTCTCCTGCTCCCTCCTGGTCTGGATAAACGTGGTATGTCACCGAGAGCCGGTTGTCGCGGCCTCTTGTAAGATCGCTGGTTTTAAGAGCTCTCATCCTTCACGTTTCCAGCAAGGCTGGAAGGGAAAACAGAGCTGAAAGAAGGCAAAACTCTTTCTTGGAGGTGCCGGTGAGGTGAGATCTTTAAGGAAGAGGCAGTTGCAGGTACTGCCGGCCACGCCGTTTCTGTGCCATTTTACAACCCCTGGCCCTGCAAATCTGTACTCCCATGTTCAGAAGATCCCAAGCAGAAGAATTCATAAACCTGCTCTTTATACAAAAAACCAAACCCCAAACGCCAGGCAATTACCAAAATCAACCTCAGGACACATTTTTTTTTCTGCTAAAGATGCTGCAGTCTTAACGATTGCGTCGCTTTTACTCCATACGGCCCATTGAAGCGAGCTGAGCTCACAGGGCAGGGAGCTGGTCGTGGCGAGGAAGCCCACAGCTCGCTTGCCTCGCAGCCCTTTTATCCAAGAGAAAACAAAGGTTTATTGTCATGTATTTCTATTGGGCAGATTTTTGCACCGGGTGGAAAATCAAGGAATAAGCGGCTTTAATTCCCTGGCATTCCTACTTTGGGCTGTACATACAGTAAATATATATACAATTTATACAACAATTCTTAAAGAAAAGTATACCTTCTATTTAATTTTCTATGCTGCTCCCTCCAAAATGAAAATGCCCTTTATTTTTTTTAATTACTTAATGTGTCGTGGTGTCTTAAAATTCACCTTTCCCCTCCTGCTCCTCCATTCCTCTCAAGGAAAGGTTGTATTTGAAATAAATAGTTTCTCCAAGGCAGATTGGAAAGAAAGGCTACACTTAACACATCGTAAACGACTTAGTAAACCCGAGTGAGGCTGGCGCCCCACGGCCTTTGCCGAAACAAATTGTCCCGCTGGTGCGAACACCGGCACCGGGGAGCAAAGCTTGGACATCCTACCTGAGATTTCCTGGGAGAGCAGGATACATCCCCACGCAGCCAGGCCCCTTGGGTGGGCACGTTGGTGGTGGCTTGAGGTGACAGTGGGTTTAAGTTGTCCTCCTCGTACCTGCAGAGGATGCTGGCATGGGGATGTCTTCTGTTGACCCCCTTGTCCTTTCACTTCCACCTGGAGCCATTAAACTTTCATTGGAAAGTGCAAAACCAAGCAAATTTGAGTAGCTGGAGAAAGAAGATTTATTCGCTGGGGTTTTTTCTCCTCTGCAGAAGTGAAACCTGTGGTTCGTGGGAAGGGTCTCGGTTGCCTTCTGCACCCTACATGCTGCGATTCGTTATTGCTTAGCCCATTGGTGCCATGAAATCACGGCTGCGGACGTTTTGGGGCAACCTGGTCTTGCCCAAAAATGGGTGAACTCTGTCACGACCACAGGAAAACAAGCCCTCACTGGGGGACAAGGTGCTTCTGGACCCGGGTGTTGTGGAAGAGGCTGAAGCCAGATCTTTCACCGCTCTGTTTCTCTCCAACATTTGCAGAAGCTTTCATGGGCTGGCGCTAACATTTTGCGATGCCCATGCTCGGTTCCCCACCTGTACCCTTGTAAAGGCAACAGTTATTTTAAAGCACCGAGGTAAAATAAAATATCACAAACTCCTGATAGATGACACGGATTAAAAATTGGGTTTCTGGAAATGTCAAAAGCATAAATCGAGGTTTTAGAGGGTGGACGCCGTGTTGGCATTTCTGCGATGGTTGTAATTAGATTGTTCCTTCCCTGTGCCGGGGCATCATGCAAAATGTGAACCCTCAGCTCTCTTACCTGCATTAACTTCTAGAAGGGTACACGCTGGGTGTACCTTCTGGCCTTTTCATGCTTGTTGGGTGTTGTTTGTATTTGTGCTGTATCCAGAGGTACTGGCCTAGCCTCGAGGTTCCACCCCAATAAAACCATCATCCACTAATTGCTAATTCATCTTCCTAATTGGCAGGCTACCTCAAAACGCTTGCAGTGGCACGTGGGAAGTGCCAGCTCTGTACAGAGTAGCCACTGTAAACAAAAAAACCCCAACATATTCCATCATTTCAGTGTTTGCAACCCATCCTACGTACTAACATACAACAGGGCAGGGTAACGGCTCCTGCCATGGAGTTGTTGGTTGGAGATGCTGGTTGGTCAGATGGGTTTCTTAACGGCGGTGAGGGAAATCTGTCCCACAGGCGGGGGATGTTTGCGGCCAGCTCTTTCTTCGTCTCGATTGTTTGCCACGCAGAGATGAGCTGGAAGGAAGGACTGCCCTTTGTGTCGGTTGCTGGAAGACGGCTGGAGCTAAGGCCTCTGCCCAGCCCCGCTGAGCACAGCCCGATATAACATCTCTGAATCCCTGCGTGACACATAGAGCAACGTAGAGAGGAGGGAGAGAGAAATATCAGATATAAATATGCATATACATATTAAAACTAGTTGGTTTTTTTTCCTGTTCCCAATAGGTCCTTCCCTTCTGAGACGTTAAAACGTTAGCTGTCGTCCGTTCTCCGTATTGGAGATGGCCAACGTGCAATATGAGCAGGGAGACAGAATTCACAAGCAATACCAACATACCAGACTATTAACGTTCTTTCTTTACACTACAAATTGCATGCAATAGAATCTGCATTTCAAAACAGCAGAGAGAGTCTGGGGGATAAAAGACATGAGTTAACCTCAGGCTCTTACAAGTATTCCCATCTGGCCGTTGTTCCCAGCACATGTTGTTGGCACGATGCAGAGGGAGAAGGGGGAGTAAGAGCAGAGATAAGCGCTTCCCACCCAGGCAGAGGAACGAAAAGGCAGGAGGGGGCGGAGGGAAGCGAGGACAAGATTTGTGCTCCCGGGAATCGTAGAGCACGATGCTGGTTTTGGCTGCTGCAGGAGGAATAGGCGGCCCCGTCAGCGCTGGAATCCTGCAGAGCCGGGGAAGGAGGCAGGGAGCCTGGATCCTCTTGGCGACCAGGGTGGGTGTCTTTGGCTGGGCCTCTTTTCTCTTTGGGGCACCTCTTCCTGGCAGCGACACGCTCTGCAAGCATTGAGTCTCGCCAGCAAACCCATCGAGGCCAGGCGGGTCCGATGGATGGAGTTACTGCTTTTGCAGCTTGCTGTTTAAGACTTGAGTGGCTTGGTTCTTAGCGTGCTGGGAGCTTAGGGGAGCATAGAAGCATGGGTGGCCTGGAAGGTTTTCTCCTGCCATCACAATTTACAGAGACTCCCCTGTGCTTTTCACCAGAGCCTCGCGCAGCGAGCCGCTCTGACTGCTTCCCGCTGCGGGGCTGTGTGGCGGAGGGATGGGCTGGGGCAGCTGCTCTTTTCCACTGCAGAAGAAAAGTGCTGGTGAAGGCTGGAGGGGTTCAGAGGGAAAGGAAGCGGCTTTCAAGAAACAAACGCTGTGCCTGTCTTTGCCAAGGGGTTTGGGTCATGTTTAACAAGAGTCTTTGCAGATGATCTCCACTTGTATCACCTTTGCTTTCCTGGGCGCCAGTGCTTTGAGGTCTGATGTCCAGAGCCAGTTGGTGTTAACAGCTGTTGAAAGCTGTGCTTTGAATGAGTGAAGTGCTGTAATAATTGTGAGGACTCTGGAAAGGCTGTCAGTATCTCAAGCAGGGCCTCCTGATAGCAGAGACCGGATCCCTTTGGCTTTATTCTGCCTGTGCCTATGCTCCCCACCGATAAAACGGGGCGAGTGATACCTCCCTACCTCAATGGGTGTCATAAAGACGACTTCACTTGGTGTTAGAAGTTTTGTGGTGATCCGCTACTGATCAATACTGATGATCTCCACAAGAGGAAATTGGGTGTGAAGCGTACCGAGTAGATAACATATGCAATGTGTGGAAGGTATGCGTAGCTAAGGCTTGGATTCCATACGATGAATGAAAAAGTTATAGGTTACAGTTGGAGAGGAGGAGGGAAAGCTGTAGGAGGTTGCGTAATTAAGCTCTCTATGCACATGTCCAAAGCAGTTGGAATTAAGGTTACTCTGATAATCCTTAGTTCTGGCACTTCCTGACCTTTGCTCACTCTGTTTTCCAGCTGATTACCCCTCTGCTGTTTCATATGAAGTTGACACCTTTCCTGCTGTCCAGCCCATGTGTCCCTTGCTTCCATCTGACTCTATCTCTTCTTGCCTTACCGGCCATGCTCTCCAGAGGAGTTATGGAAAAACCTTGTTCCCTGCCTTGCTGCAGCTCTTATGCATAAGTAAAGACCGTCATCAGGTCTCCTCCGCATCCTTCTCTAAGCAAATACAAAGCCTTCCACCAAGGGCAGCTTTTAGCCCTCATCACATTCTTGTTGCTTTCTGATGTGCCCATTTTTTTCTCGAGTCTAGGATTCCAGAGCCCGAAAGCAGAAGTATTTTCGCTGCAATCTTACCAGCCTCAGGTGGAGCCACAATGCAGGCCATAATTTCTCACTCTCCATCAGCAGTGTAGTTCTTGCCTTTCTTTAATAGTTTTAGAAAATCCAGACTACATTTCACACAAAGATTTGCAATAAAAACCTTTTCTGGCCGTGGCACGGTGGCAGGACACCATCTGCTATTCAAACCTCTGCTTATTTCGGGCACAAAGAACAGCCCATTGCCAGGCATTCTTCTGGATATTACATATCCTCCTAAATGCTAAATGGCGTGACACTCTCCCCATCTCCACGATAGAATTTTGGTGCATAGTCACCAAAACATTTAACATGAGCTTTGCTGGCTTGAAGTTGTTGTCTGGATTGGCCCTCCTCTCTGCTCATTCTGCTTCTCCTCCCCCCCTGTCGTCATCGGTGCTCATGCTCCATCTCTCCCTCCTCCAACGTCCCCGGGCTTTCTGATTTTCTGCGGCGTTAATTTGGCACTGCTGTTCCTCGTCTCTTACAAATCGGGATCTCAAAGCCAAACTGGCCAGCACTCCCAATTGCACCACCTTCCCAGCAGTAGAGCACCCCACAGAGGAGGAGCTCATTCTGCTTTGAACAGGGTCGGGGCAGCAGGTCATTATAGGGAACTGGGAAGGAAAAAATCCCAAGTGAGCCAGACCCTCAGCTCTGGCATTCAGTCCTGGGTCTTCCTGGGAGGTGTGCCTCCTTCCTCCAGAGAAATGTTAATCCCCTCTCTTGATTTCCTGGCCGTGGGGCTCCACATTCTGCTGCTCAGAAGGCCTTTCAGCTACCTTGTCATAACATGGTGGTGCTGCCATCCCCTTCCCAGCGAGCAGCGCCCACCCAGCCGTGCCAGATGACTGCCTGAAGAACCTGGGGGTTTGGGGTTTTTCCAACTCCCAGAAGCTTTGGCCACGCTGAAAGTTAATTGGCTTTTCCTTAGGAACATTTTTTCTTGTGAGGAGATCTGACAGTCCTGGGTAGATGGAACTCCAGAGAAGTTCCTCCTGTTCCATGTGGGTTCTCGTGCTGCTCTGTAATCACTCGACACGTCCATCCCAGCGCCTTCCAGAAGCGCATTTAAGCACACGACTAACATCTGTCAAGCGGCAGCTGCTCTTTCTTCCCTCCTCTTCCTAGGGGAAAGGCTGAAAGTGCCAATGCAGCCCTAGTACTTTTTACATAAATGAATTACCCCTGCTGTTCTGGGCTAACGCTGCGAAGGGCTGAGCTGAAGCGCAGCGTGTGCCGGCAGCAGCAAGCCCTGATGGCTTTGCAGCGCAGCAACAAACCGGAGGGCTCACGGGAGGCAGAGGCTGGCATTTTCATCACTCCCACCGCTCCCCGCGGTAACTGGTGTTGAACAGGAGGAACTGGTTTGGCTCTGGAAGTTCCCCTTCGACCGCTGCTGCTTTAAAGATTGTCTTTTGCTTTGGTTTGTTTTGCTTTGAGCGTAGCGTGGATGAGTTTGCTACACCGCTGCGTGTGCAAATTCCCAAGGATAAATGCCAGGGAAGAGCTAAACCCGAGGGCCAGCCCTACAATTTTGTTCGACTAAACCATTTCCGTGTTTCTAGTATCTAAAAGCTCCCTCCCTGGCAAGGGCGTTTTGTCAGCTGGTGTCACTTTATCGTGTCCATCTCCCTTTCCGCCCCTAACCATCAAAACTGTTTTCCTTTCAAGTCCTTTAAAGCTGTAGTGTGTCTCCTGTTGATGGGATCACTTCCCTTCCTCTCTGAGGTAGAAAAGGATTTATTGGACCCTTCCTGAAGGTTGTGTGCCCATCCCTGGAGTTAGTGGTGAGGTTTTTTAATTGAAACGTTTTTAACAATTCCCCCCTCCCCCCGCATCCTGATAAAATTTCAGGGAAAGAGGTTTTTGTCTCAAAACACTTATAAAGCTGAGAATAGGCACCGAGTTTCAGGAGATGAACCAAACCTCACACCTCTTATCTCAGAGCATACCCTTTAAGTGGGCATTTTATTTCTTACTCCATCTGATTGCAAAACATCAGGGTCACTAAAGCAGCTTGGGGAGCCACCCCTGGAGATGTTTTTATGGCTCAAGGTACAGGGACATTTCCCTCTTGCCCACTCCTGGTTGTGCTGTTTCTTTTCTCAGCTTGACCACAAAGAGTATTTATCAGGATGTTTCATCTTGGGGGTGACCTGGCTCGAGAGCCCTAAATTGGGTTTTACGTCAGGAGTTCACCACCTTCTTTTAAGCCCTTGCTTATGAACCTCTCTGGAAATGCTGTGCACAGACCCAACGTGCCTCAGTTCCCTCCACCCCCCTGCTTTTGCTAACTGCTGCAGCTGAGGTGGGATGGAAAGGGGCGTAGCTGGTTGTATTTTCGCTAGGCGGGTGTCTTCCTCTGCATCTTGCTTTAGCCTTAACCATCCTGGTGACCAAAGGCGTCCTGTTGTGCAGCTCTCATCTGCCTCTGCAGCCGTTGCGTGGACTCTGGAGGCTATGGGAGGTGTTGACTCAAGGTTGAGGCAGGTTCTTGGGGGGCTTGGGGTGATGCTGCAGCAAAGGAGCAGTTCTTCAACTGTAAGGCCGTTCGTTCCCTCTGCGACCGTTGTCATGTCATGTAGGGTCGCGCGAATCTCCTGGGCTAGATTTGATCCTGCACTCGCTGTAGGCTTGCCACTTCCTCCGGAGAGAGTAGCGTGCAACATCTTGCTCGTAGGCAACCTCCGACAGCTTCCCCAGGGATGAGCTTCACCACGACTGCTACAAGTATCACTGGGAGCTCAGACTCATGTTTCTCGCCGCAACTCGATGCTGTGCCTGGATCCTTTGTTACGTGTCACCTTAATTTTGTTTCTCTGAGCACAGGAGCAGGCTGCAGCCTGCGAGGGTGCGTCTTGAGCTAAACGTTGCCAGGATTTCACCCTCCCCAGGACATTTAAATTGGTTGCAGAATAATTAGAGTGGCTTTTTTTTTTTTTTTTTTTGCCTGCATAAGAGCAAAGCATTTCCGTGTCGGTTTGGAAGACGACCCAAGGGTCTGATGTGGGTTGGTAAATTCAGGTACACGGGCTGAGCGTACCCACAGCAAAGCAGGCACGAAGATGTTGAGATAAGAGCTGTGCCTCTGCCAGATCTCCCCTCTGCTCTCTAACAGTCCTGTGCTGGCTCCGGTTGCTGCAGAGAGTGACGTTGCAGGGAGCTGCCAGCACCGGGGACCACCAGAGCCTGCACGTGGCACCTGGGGCAAAGTGGCAACAGAGACCTGAGCCAGGTGAGGGACCACCACCCGTACATCCCACGTATCGCAGTATCACTCCAAAGTGAAGGCGTATCCTTTATCCTGGATACTGCAGGAACCCAGCTCTTTTAGCCTTCCTTCTGCCTCCTGGGACTTTTCAGTCTTGCCCGGTGCTTGAGTGAGGCAGCTGCTCTGGAGAGCATAGGGGCGTTTCTGTCCTGGGATTGGCGTGTGCCAGCGTGCAGTCTGCACGTAAGCTCGCTGCATCCCAGCCCCTGCGCTCAGCAGCAGTGTTTTCTGCTTATGCCAGCACAGTCATCCTTCAGCGCTGTCGGGGCTCACCCTCTGACTTAACAACCAAGAAGTTCTTTCTGTCGTATTAAAAAAAAAAAAAGGAGAAGAAGAAAGGAGAAGAGGGAGGTGCCAGAGTCACCTGATGAACATTTTCACAGCTGCTGCCAGCTTTTAACTGTGGGTTACCTCGGCGGACGCATATTACAGAGACTTTTCTTCTAAAGACAGCTTAAAACTGTCAGTTTGTCTGGCAGTGCCTGTTTTGTGCCAATATGGGTACGGCCCCAAGAAAACCCACGGTCCAGAGCGTAAGGCAGAGGTGGTGCCCACTTACTCTTCCCTGCAGTAGCAAACTGCAGCTTAACCTGTTGCTTTTCTCACCTCCTTTATGCTCTTAGGAGACACTCTCTAAAGTAGGGGTAACCTTCCTGCATGTGCTCACACCTTTTTAGACAGCCCACAGCCTCAGCAGGTTTCACCAGCAGCCCGTGGTTTCTGAAAGCTCCTTGCTGCTTCCGAGGTGATTCAAGAACAGGAGGGGGCTGCAGCTCCAAACCTGGCAAAGATGCAGTCGCTTCTTTGGAGAAGATGTCACCCCCAAAGTATTTCTGCAAGAGCCCCAGAAGAGGAACGGAAAGCTAGAGGAGCGAGCTCTTGAGACGTGAGCCAAGAGGTCAGAGTGAAGACAGAGCCATGGCTTGGACTTGGCAGGCTGTTTTGGAGAGTGCTCCAGGTGGCTTTTTGGAGTGGACCGATCTGCCACCCCCCTGTGTGTCCCTGAACCTCTTCCTCGGGTAGGCTCTGAAGTGCCCTCCTGCAGAGAGATGCACCTTCTCAGCTGCTCTGTGCCACAGGAGGAGAAAGAGAAAGCACCAACTGGAAGATCCTCTTAACTTCCTCACCTTCTCAGGCTCTCCACAAAGTGAAGTTGCTCCCTCTCCTCCACGCTGCGGCCCTCGCGCTGTTGCAATCAGCCCTAGAGATGCTCTCTCTGGTTGTTCAAAACCTGTTCTGACCTCTTCCTCTCAGCGAGGCTGAAGATGATGTGCAAATGGGAACAAGCAAGAGGCTGAGATGTGGTTATTTTTCACTTGCCTCAGCCTAAACACCAGCCTCCTCTGGGCTTTCAGTCTCCCAAGAGCTTCCCACCTTTCTAGCCAAGAAGATTGTTTTCTAGAAGAATTAAAACCGGTAGTTTTGTGCTAGCGGTAGCTGGAGTCCCCTTTCACCGGTGAAGGCTTTTTCTGCCTCTCCATTGTGTTAATGCAGAAACTAATGTGAAATAAGAGTTGTAATACTGGGAGAGGGGAGATCAGAACAGAGCGTTCCTCTGGATAGGGTTTGATGCAATTTGCAGCTGCTTGTAGAAGCTTGGCTGGGAAGGTAAACTGATTTGGGCTAAAAAAGCTGGTGCTGGTAAACTGTGTTAGTGCTTCTTTAGTAGATGGTCCAAAATAGCTTTTTCACGACCCCTGGCCTCTAGGAAAGATAACTCTATTTTTGATCTCAGATGGAAGGTGCACCCGTACAAGGCGGTAGATGCTGAGGTGGGTGTTGAGCTGGAGGGTTGCCTTTCAAGGGCAGTACCTGGGCACCAGCTGTTGTTTAGGAGGCCGTGGCTTTTTGTACAGCGCTAGAAAAGATTTCTGCTTGAATTTCAATTCAGGGGCCCGTTTTCTGCCAAGCTGCCCCCCCCCAGCCATTTCAACTGCGTGATATTCTCTTTTGCTTTCCACTGGTCCAGTTACGCACCACTCGACAGCTGCTGCATTTAATCCCAGAAGCTGCAGCCGGTAGTGAGCAAAGTGATCTCCATATAACCTCCATCTTACTTCTAAGTGTGCATTATGAAGCTTAACCGATGGTAATAAAATGTTTTGCTTTCAACATGCGGTCCCCGTGGTCCAATGTTCCCATCTTCAGGCACCATCATTACACCAGGGCGACGTCTCGGAGATGTTCCGCTGCGCCCCAGGAACGCGTCTCGTAATGCCGGACGCGGGCGTCATCGGCATCCAGTGACGCGCATGGTCACCCAGCGAGGAGAGATGGAGAGCACCGAGCAGAGCCCTGTCCGTGCCAGCAAGCTGCTGGTGGTGGCATCCCCAGGTAGAAGCAGCAGCTGTGGTCGCAAGGTCCCCGTGAATAAATTTGTCACATACGCGTTGCTCCCCTGGGCGCGTTGGCTCCTTGATGAAGACTCTGTCTTGATGGCCAAGGAAGAACTGCTGCAGGGGGAGGACTCACCGAGGCGCTTGGAGTCTCACGCGGCTGTGACCCAGTGGTGCTGGTTCATGTCTCCGTGGGACGGTCTCACAGTGCAACCTTGTGTTAGGAGCCTCTTTGGGGCCTGCGACGGTACGTGGGGGAGCAGAAACAGACTGCACGCCTGCTACGTGCTGGGGTTTCAACCCTTTCACAACTGCCCCGCAGCCTCGTGGGTTGGTACCTGGGGTGTTTTTCTTCATACAAAAAAAGGGCATTTTTATGTTATCCTGAACGATGAACGTTTTTGGGCAGAGGGGGGAAAAGGTGCTTCTCATCCACGTTTAGGTAATCGTACCAAGTGCGGAAAGTCTGTGCTTGGCATTTCATTTGGGTTTGCACATCATTGGTGCTTTTCTCGAAAACATCCCCTCACACATAAATAATGTAAAGGTCAAATGATTTTCCTTCTCTAAACCGAAAGGATGAGTTTCAAAGCAGGGGTCTCCCAGCATCACTCCTGTGGTACAGTGGCTTGCGTTAGCCCTGCAGCTGGTGGGACACAGTTTCCCGCACTTGAAGGTTATGGAGCTTTGTTTCAAAGCGGCAGTTCCCAGGCAGAGCACCCCCAGCACGGCACCGGTTCGGATCGGAACATATCGCTTTATGGGGCAGCGGGAACACGGCCTTATTCTTACTGCTGCCCTTCACTGAGGGACTGGTTCCTTGCTGGGTGACATGCTTATGGCCACGTGCACATGTTTGTGCACGTTCCCCAGACCTTGCTGGCTTCAGATACATCATTTCAGCATTTTTTTGACCCAGACTGTGGACCAAGAGGGTTGCGTTTCCCCACTGTACGCCTGCAGAAATCACCACCAACCTCACGCTGCCCTTCTCTATCTCCCCTTCTCCATCTCCAGGCTCCTTCCTTTCCCGTTGTACATCTGCAAAGGTGGATCTACATCCACAGCCCCTGGATTCGTGACCTTGCTTTTTCCTTCTTTAAACACAGGGCTTTGTGGCAGCAGCAGAAATGAATGACCTGGGTTTGTAACTTGGTTCTTTTGTTCCCCTGGGGTGTCAGCGTTTCCTTCTTCTGAAAAACCATCTCCCTAGTGCTTGCTCTCTGGCTGGGAAAAAGTCCGCAGCCTTACCTGAAGCATCCCCAACATACCTGCCACCTCCAACAAGCCAATACTTTTGTTTTAGAAAGAGCTTTCTCCATAAAGAAGATTTGTACCCGGCTCAGACGCGCCAGATGTTGCCTTGCGCAACGCTTGGGAGAGTTTATGGCGATGCTTGTGGGGCCTGGGGAGACACTTCTGCTCCTCGGTGACCTTTTTTTGGGGGGTGCCTGATGAAACATCAGCAAGAAGCGAAGGTCTAGTTTCCCTTTTTTCATTTGCCCCTTTTGTACGTGGAGAAAACACTCTGGTTTTGCAAGCGCTGAGCTCCCAAACTGAGGGGACGGAAGGGCGCTGCTGGAGTGTGTCCCAGCTTGCAAGGGGCTGCTTCCAGCCCAGGGGACCAACACAGACTTCAGCGGGGAGATTCCCTGCAAGTGGAGTCGTGGCTTTTCCAGCAGGCATATAAAGGGAGGGTTGGGCTGGTGCCTGAACTAAAAAGCAGATGGCAGCAGCTGGAATAGGCGACAGGGCAGTCAGTGGGAAGCACATGTTTCAAGAGAGAACTGGGAAGTGCCTGGCATCCGTTGGGATGAATCCTCCTGTTCCAGCCTCTTTCCAGGAGTGTGCTGATCCAAAGTCCTTCTGCAGAGTGTTTTCCTCCATGGGAGTGAAGACAGAACGTTAGGAACGTCAGTGCTTACTAGACCACCTTCATTGTCTTGTTCTTGCATTAATTGTCCTTTGACCGGTAGGGTGGTTAAGATAATAAATCCAGCTTAATGCATAGGCAGAGAGCTAAAAGAAAAAAGAAAGCAAGCAAACCACAACTAAGTTGGTAAATAGGCTAACTGTATGATAGCGTGTAAAAGGAGGCAGTCCGCGGCGCGACTCCTCTGTAAAGTGCATGATAAGCGTCGGTGAAGCTTGTTGCAGACAATGGGCAGGCTTTCCAGGCTTGCTTTTGCTAGACTTTGAGTATCATAGTTGCAAAGACTCGTAAATGTTCCGAGAGACTCTTGGGTTTGGGGTGGTTTTGGGTTGTTTGTTTGGTTTGGTTTTCTTTTTTTTTTTTCCGTAAGCTGTGAGCACTTGCTTTCTGAATGGGTTTGTAGTGATGGAGTTAATGGAGCTGTTCTTTATCGTAACCTAAAAGGTGTCAGTCGTTTGCTCGTCCATGTTCACAAGCTGAGCTGTAGCGTTATGCATCTCTCCGCAATGGTGTGACTTGAAGCACTTTTGGTGTGGCATGTGCAGTTGCAGTGCTGTCTGGTTTTAATTTCACCCCCAGCTATCTGCCCTCCCCCCTCCCCACATTCTACCCAGTGTTTCGGACACTGAACCAAACCGACTTGGAAGCTAGCACTTTAAGTACTAGTAGTCACTTTGCTTCTGACTATATTGAGCACTGCACTTTTGTAAGTACTATTAGCACTGAGTTTGGAATTATTTGTTTCCCCCGGTCTATTCAGCCTCTTAGGCGCAGTGTTAATTACTTAGGGGCCATCAGAAGATAATTTTGAGGTGTCTGTGACCGCCATCTGGTGCCTGACTTCCATTACACGCCCGTTAGCGATTTTATACGTTAGGGAACTAAACCCATCCGAGCTTATTTTACACAACAGAAGGAACATCTTCAATCACCGATGTCCAGGCAGACGTGGTTGTTGTAAACTCTGAGGTCACCCGGAGACCCAAGTGCATGGCTTTTAAAAACACCAAAGATACAGGAGAAGCCTCCAAAGGGATCGGGACGGTGCGAGATCAACACTTGGAATTGAGCGGACTGCGGGATATGAGGCAGACCCGGGGTGAGAAGCGTCGGGCAGATGCTCTTGGTTTCAGCTCAAGCTCCCGGTCTGCATTAGCAGGATGAGTCCATTGGAGAGCGAAGTTAAAACCAGTCTGGGGTGCTGGTATCAATAAAGACCGCTCAAGCCATTGCAATAAAAGCCATCATTGTGCCTGTACTGAAAGTGCTGTCGAGATTGATTGTGGGCTTAAGCTACTAAAGGTATATTTTTAAGGACAAAGACTTAGAGACGATTTAGAAGATGGAGCATAATAACCACGGGCTTTGCCGCTGCATTTGCAAAGCGGCGCGAGGAGCTGGTCGGGTCTGGTGTTAGGAGGCGATTCAGACGCGCGTCGCTGTTCTTATTAAATTCCTGTGGTATTTCAGTACAGATGGTTGGGGACTAGAGCTCCCTTGCCAGCAAGAAATCAGGAGGGTAGAGTTTGTAGTAAACATAGTCATAAATCTGTAGGATTTGAAATGGGATGGTGATCCCTGCGGTGCAAAATAGTCTGGGTTTTGATGGCCCAAGTCATCCTCTCTCATCCTACTGATGGTGTTTTGCTATTTTCAATGCCCTCGTGGGTTTTCAGTGGCAGCGAATCAAGCACGGTGGTCACCAGAGTGCAGGGTCTCCTTCATGCTGGGGTACCCGCGCTTGGGACTTCTGCTCATCCTCACTGATGAGCCGATAGTCAATCCAAGCCTTTCTCTGGCAATACTCCTGGATGGGAGTTTCTCCCTGGTCACGGGTAAACCCCTCTGCTGCAGCATGTTCAGTTTGAATGGAGAGAAGTGAATTCTCCTTCGCTGCCAGCAAGTGGCTGTGATGGAAATAACCTTCAGCAACCAAAAAAATGGATGCTTTGGGTTTGCTCACTGCAGCAGATGAAGTGTTCTTCCTGACCAAGTCCAGTTTTGGTGGCTGGTTTTGCTCTGGTTCAATTCAAGCTTCCTTCTTCAATAGACCTTCACAGGTTTGGGTATTAGGTGGGAATAGAAGGTGGTTAGAAACCACAAACCTTGAGCAGCCCAAAGTATTATGCTCTTATATCCTCTACCATTGGATTTAAAAAGGGAAATGTAAATAGAAAAACATAATCTAGATTTTTCTTTTTCTTTTTTTACTTTGTGTTTTTACTTTCCTCCCCCAGCCAAATTAACCCTCCAAATCAAGCTTTAAAGAAATAGGGCTTGGCGATCTTGCTGCTGAATCTGAGCCCCTCCCTTGCCCCAACTTCAGTGGCCATGGGGACAGCCTTTTCAGAAAGTACCTGGGTGACTCAGAGCCTACGTCCCGCTCGCCATCACGAGGATATAGGTGAGCCCTGGGGAAAATCCACCCCTCCCAACAAGCTCACCGATCTCCTTCAGTCCTTGGAAATGAAGCTCATAAGAAAGGGGGCTGTGGAAAAAGTAATTTTTGTTTCTTTCTTCCCCCTCCCCAGGTGTAGTTTTTAGCCCTTCAGGGTTGGCACCTTGCCCTCCAGGAAGGTAACAGTAAACCTTTTCTCCTGCCCAGCACACTTGAGGCCCAAATGCAAAGCCTTGCACAGCACCTCTCGCTTAGAAAGGACCTTTTAGGCAGAAAAAATAGAAAAAAGCTCTTGTAGGTATTTTCAGTTCTTTGGGTTTCAAGATAGCTCATGGGAAGCTCATTGTAACGGCACGCAGGCAATGTTTTACTGACCTTTTCTTTTTCTCCGAGGGAGACTTTTAATCTTCTTCAATAATTTAGAGTTTGTTTCCTTGAAAGTCTT
Organism: Megaceryle maxima; assembly: GCA_024605025.1. Taxonomy (NCBI): domain Eukaryota; kingdom Metazoa; phylum Chordata; class Aves; order Coraciiformes; family Cerylidae; genus Megaceryle; species Megaceryle maxima. Next base: position 20,889 of record JANHGN010003212.1, read on the forward strand.
TTTGGACCCATCCAAATGCCCTTGAAACGAGTCAAGTTTATCGCCACAAATCGTGCATTGCAGGAAGCAGTCTCAAAAGGCGCCCGCGCCCGTGCACCTCTCCGCGTGCACATGCGCGCGCACGTACGCATAGAGAGATATTCTTTTCCCCGCCTGTTCCTTTCTCCTTTGGTTTTGGGTTGTTTTGGTTTTTTGGGTTTGCTTTTCCCCCGCCCCCCCTGGGATATTAACCGAAAGGTGTTTTAAAGTCATGGCATGAAACCCCCTAAATGTAAACCTGAGTACCTTGTGATGCTAATTAACTGGTTTTTCTGAAACTTTATGTGATGCTTAATATCTTCCTTAGGACGTTCTGTTTAATGTTAGATCATTGTTCTGGAGGATGTTGGTCCTACTGGCATTAAACTAATGGAAATAAAATGCATGTGCTACAAGTGTAGAAACGGTGAAGAATTAAGTGTGAACTTACTGTACGATACTGATTCTGTTTTCAAACAATCTGTTTTGCTGTTCAATAGTTGACATATGGAAATGCCAATGTACTGTAATTTAGCACTTTTCCAATGGACCCTGTTCTCACTATGCCCAAGGGAAGAAGTGGGTTTGGCTTTGGGGCCGTCTGAACTCAACCTCCGAACCCTTTCTGCGTGTTTTGGCACCAGAGCTGGCAAGGGGGGAGCTCAAATCTGAGGTTTGCTCATCGGTTCGGCAGCCGGCGCGGGGCAGGGGGGGTGGCTCTCCGTTTCCCCAGGGCAATTTGAGTGAAGACCTTGCTGCGGGTGGAGGAACCGGTGGCATCCCGGTCCCCCGGTGGATTCAGGCTGGGGACAAGCTGGTTGAGCTGGGGTGGGACAGAGGCACATTTGAAAGGTGGCCAAAGCAATCTGCAGCCCCTGAAATGAAAAGGTGGGGGGGTTAAACTACCAGCCACCTCCTTCCGCCCCGAAGCCTCCATTCCTAGTGTTAACAGGGTGCAAAGTGTTACTTGTCATGTACTGTACTGAAAGGGTTAATTGGTCAGTGACTGTATTGTACTGTATGAAAACTCATGAATTGCCTTGTATTGTTTCTAATGGACTGTACCATGTCCGTCCGTCTGTCCATCCCCTGACTCCCCCCAAACCGCCTGTTCCCAACCTGTCCCCCAGGCTTTCCAAAGGACGCATGTTATCAGTTAGCTCCTCCAAACTCTCTGGTGCTAACTCCCGTATCCGATGGTGCTTCTGCGGACGCTAACTGACGACATGCCGATCCAGAGCTTGAAGTTCACGCCGTCTTTCGTGTCTGTTTGTATGGAGTCCACACGCGCGTGTGCGCGCGCGCTCATGAAAAAGAAGACAAATGATAAACTTGAATTTGTTTCAAAGCATCATTGACAATCTAATGTTTTCTATGTCTGCATTTCTTTGGGCTGGCTTTTCTAGAAAGCAGTGCGCCAGCACCTTCGCACCGGGAGGGGATTCCGTCCCGTTCGCACCGCGGCGGCTCCTCCAGCGGCTGAGCTGAGCCGCCCCCTCACTGGCTTTGCAGCCACAGGAGGTCAGTCCAGCAGGAGCCAGCGAGGATGGGGAGATGCAGGCGCCTTCAGAGATGCCCAACCCTGAACAGCAGCCGGCATCCCCGTCACCACCCCGTCTGTACACAGGCGGTAAGGTGGCCATGTAGGGTCTCGGAGGGGATGAACTTGCCCTTCGTTTTGCAGTGAGAATTGGCTTTTTAGGAGAATGGAGGTGGAAAATTGGAATCAAGGGGAGCCAGAGCTCGCAAAGGCACCTCCGTCTCCTCCTGGCATCGCTCGTCTCCTCTGGCAGAGGAGCCACCTCCTGAGCCTGAGGTTTTGGAGGTGACACGCACCTCAGATGGCGTGAACAGACCCATCCCCTCCCAAACCCCGCTCCCGACGCGCGCTGCTTTTTGGACAGAAAGAAAACCTGACTCTATTTTATATCGATTTGAAAACGAAGTCTGATATTTACCCCTGTTCTCGACCAAATTTGCATATTGTTGTTTGCCACAATATTTGTTCTGTCTTAAAATAAATTTGCTTACTTGTGTAGTCTTAACTGTCTGCTCTGATTCTTCTAATGGGATTTCTTGGCAGGGCGAGGGGCCCGCAGGGCAGCTCTCCTTTGGGTGCTCCCCCGTGAAATCTGCCTGCCCACGACGGGGAATCCTTTCAGCTGAGACTCAGACTAGAAATGTTTCTCTCTCGGTTATCTCGCATTCATCTCCCTGGGGCTTTTCAAGTCGATGCCCTTTATTTTCCCCCAGTCTTTCATCGTCAGACTCTTTTACCCGGGGAGCGCACGACAGAGGAACGGCCACGCTTTGGCCTGCTTCATTTAAGAGATTAAATTGCTCCTAATGCCTTTCTCGAGGGCAGGTAATTTCCGACAGTGGCGTTTTGCGTTGGAGAACGACAGGATTTATGGTTATGAAAGCAATGAGCGGCCGAAAGCCGCGGGCATCGGCATCGGCATCTACCACAGCTTCCGTTTTACGGCCTGTTGCCTTAGTGGGCAGCTGGCATCAGTCAGCGGAGACATCGCTGAGCGAGGCAGTGCCCTCAGAAGGCTGGAAAACTGATTTGCACATCCGTTTCCAGGGACGTAATCGAATCAGGCCAGAGGGTTCAATAACAAGAATAAGCAAATATGCCAGATCAGCGTGCGTTTGCAAACAAAACCTATTGCAACACTCAGGGTTTGAGGTTTCTCCCCTGCCCACCCCCCCAAAAAAGCTATTTTGGGATTAAAAGTGTTGCAGGCTGCTGCAGGATGGCATTTTATATTCCCTTGAAGCTTTATCTGTATCTAAGAGGAACATTAGAGGGAGTCCGTGTGAGGACTTGGGCTGTCACCCTTCCTTCTGTCAGAAACTGTCCCTGTGCACGTTGTGGCCACAGAGTTCGTGTGTGGTGATTTATCCCCCCCCAGAATGGGCAAAAAAAAAGGGAAATTCAAATATCCCCTTTATGCTTCATGAGTTCCATCTCCCCAAGCGACGACAGCTACCAGAAGCTGCACGGTGACTGGAGTCAGCGGACACATCCCTGTTTGTGGACCCAGAACAAAGGATTTTACTGGTTTATTTTTTCACTGCCTGGGGTTTTTTCCCAGGTGCCCTGTTGGGAATACACAACAATGTCGGAAGCAGCAGATAAGCCCAGGCAATGCCTCCCACAGACAGTGGTGGCAGTAAGTAAGTATTTCCCATTTGGCTTCCCTTGTGTTTTGTATCACACCCTAAAACAGCCAAGTTTCAGTGGAAAAATCACAAGAATAAGAAAGTGGGCGCACCCAGTGAGCCTGGTAGTCCCCACATTCAGAGGCTGGAGCTGCCCCATGAAGACACTGGCTGCAAAGGCAGCCTCCCACCAGCCCTCACCGAGACCTGTGCATCCATGGCCCCGAGGGCATTGTTCTTCGGCCACGAGCATGTATTTTTTGAGGCAAAAAGCCTTTTTGGGGACGAGGGAAGGATGTCTGTAGAAAAGGAGGAAAAGGGCCGGCTTCTCTTTGACCTCAACCAGGAGGCCCTGTCCAAACCCAGCATGCTGGGTTCGCTTCCTGAAGAATTCAAGAGCCACCAAAGTAGGGGCAGAACGATTTCGGAGTTTATCGTGGTTCGATTTATTGCTTCTCCTTGAGTTACTTCACTGCTGCAAGCAAACGGCTTCCTTCTTGGGGCTGACAGATCATTTAAGAGAGCCCTTGGGAAGAACAGCTGCATCGGCCGCCTCCAGCAGCCAGCCAGACCGCAGCCACAGCCAGTTTCTGGCATTGCTTGGACGTTTAAAGTCGGCCACCAGGGAAGATTTGGGGGAAATGGCTTACGTGGTGAGAATGAGGAAGACCATTGAGCACATGAAGTCGGTCTGTGCCAGGGAGGGGCACTCGCTCCTCTCGCTGCCCGTCCGCCAAATGCTGAGGAACCGGAGGAAGATTCACCCCGGTGAAATAAGGGGAAGGGTGGCAGCTGACCTGCCTGGTGCCGAGGAGGCAGCGATGAGCGTTAATGCCTCAGCGTGCAGCCTCAAACACCTCTCTCACCCACCGGGGAGCAGAGATAAAACTTGGCACGCTTCAACCTCTGCAGCAAAGCCACGGCCAGGGCAAGCTCTGCATCCCGACTCCACGCCCTTCCTCTCGGTCCGCCCTGGCACCCAGGAGGCCATAGCCAGCAATGCCCAGAGCGTGATCCAGAGGGGACCTGGCCGGTATGATTCATGTTTCCAACCCCCCCATGGTTTTTGGACGGCGGGGGATGTGCTGCGGGGCCTGCGGCACGTCCAAGCGTGTTGTCTCTCCTGCAGGCTCCAGCCAGCCCCCAGGACACGGGCTCCTGCCTTCATCCACCTTCCTCTCTGCCCCCTTCCCGAGAGCTCACTCTTCCAAGGGTAAACCACTCCGGGTGGATCTGAGGACAGTCCCGGTCTGCATCATAACCTTCCGAGACCCAGGACATACTTTTTTTAGGTCATTCTGGACAAGCCACGGGTTAATTTTTATGGGGGGGCATCCATCTCCTGTACACTCTTGAAGGCACATGGCACATGCTGTCCTTGGGAAGCTCTTGAGTGAAAGATTGATTGTCCCGTGCTATGCTGGGGCTTTTGCCTTATCCCAGGCGTGTTAAGTGCGCCGGTGCAGTGCCACCAATGCAGGCAAAGAAAACCCCAACGGGTTAAAAACCACCTGCTGGAAACAAATGAGCAAATAAAAATATCCAGGTGTATTAAAATGGCCCCTGGCAGGCATCTTTTCTGGGCACCGAGATGGCAAACGATGGGCAATCTTTAAGAGCAGATACAAAATTGTATTTTTTATATATATATTATTCTCTTTGCTTCGCTAAATGTATTTTTAATTGGAAAAACAGGCCCCTTCAAGTCCTGACAGACCCCAGCAAGGGCTCCCCGGAGCCTCCTCTTCCACAGGCTGAACCCCCCCAGCTCTCCCAGCCTGGCTCCCAGCAGAGGGGTTCCAGCCCTCCCAGCATTGCTGGGGCTCC
>JANHGN010003213.1:0-36237 GCA_024605025.1 Megaceryle maxima
CTTTGGAATTTAAAACTGAAAGTCAAAATTTACAGAAGTTTTATATTTAAATAACATAATACCCTGAAAACTCTTACCAGTCATTCAGCATCATATTTAAAATTGTATCTATTCATCTCATCTGTTGATTTGCTACTTGTATCTGTTGGTTTCTAAAGCGTTCCTCTTTTTACATTTCATTTTGGTTTGTGATTTCAGATTCTTAAGGGTTTGTTTCATATTGCTGAAGTAGATATAGACTCCTTTAAGAAATAATTTTTACTGCAGTACTTGGTTTTGCACACTGTTGACTATAATGTGATAACACATTTATCTCATACACAAAGATAATTTTGTGATGATTTCATTAATAATGATAATTCATTAGAAAATTTAGTGCTATAAGAGCTGAAATTAACCAAAGATAGCAAAACTGGGTTCACAGGTATTTTAATTAGATCATCAGTGTAACTGATAATTTAGTCTCCATACCTTTCACATTTGATTACAGCATTCTGCATTCTGAGCTGCTTTTATGCTACAGCACTCACTAGAACATGTTTACAACCACAAATAGTTCCTACAGTTGATGCAATTCAAGGTAACCTAGGAAGTTAGATGCCTGAATGCACCATTCTTAATGATAGAGCAATAGATACTGACGCTACTTCAGGAAGATAAAGTTCATTCAATTCCTGTTGTTTTGGGCTGTGATAAAATTCTGTATTTATCAAATAAATCTTCAGATCATGGGATCAGTCTTAGAAGCCATTATTTGGAAGAGAGTATTCCACTGTTGTATTGATTTTGCAGTGGTGAGGGAAATAATCCAAAAAGAGAATACATGACCAGTCTACTTTGTGTTGATTCTATTTTTATATCATTTTATCTTAAAGCTAACCATGGTATTTTGGAGTTTGCTTATGCATGAATATATGCAAGTATGCTTAAGCCATATGGAAAATAATTTCTGGGTGGGGAAGAATGTATTATTTTCTGAATACAGGGCTGAGGACTGAATTATGTCACTTACTCAAATTGTTAATATAAGCAAAATGTAGTCTGGGACTACAGCTCACAGTTATACACTTCCATTCTCAGAAACTTTACATTTATGATATATTAACAGTTGCAAAGAATGCTTCAAGGTTCCTTGTTTTGAGGGCATATTATAGGCCTTCAAGACAAACTGGGATTGAAGAACTAAGCCATCATTTTTAGATCTAGGAGCTGCCACACTTCTGAACTGTTAGTTGGAAAAAATACTTTGCTTTTGGTTTAGTTTGGAGTGGTGTGGTTTTAGTTTTTGTTTTGGTGCCGTTTTTTTGGTTTTTCTTCTTCCTATGAGGCTCTTCTGTAGGGAAAGACCTCAAACTGAAAGGGAACAGGTCACCAAGTGAGGACTGTTAAACTGAAATTCAGAGGAGCCTTTTGTATCTGATTTGATTACAACAACACTTGAAGTGAGTTAAGAGGTAGCCATCTTAAATTTAAATCAAGTTCATCAGAATTTCATCTATTGGCAATTTTTGAATTTATTGAGAGCTTATATCTATAAATACAGTTATCAATTTTATGTTCAGGGTATTTTAACAGGTATAATTGTGATGCTTCAGTGGAAAACCATAGAATGATAAAGGGTATGGGATCAGCAATTTTGTCTTCTGGAAGATTTGTTCACATGTATGCTCCTCCTGTGCGATCATGCCTATGATTTGGACCACACTGCCCTACATACAATGGGACTGGGGTTTTGTTCGCAGGGTTTTACTGTCCTGGTTCCCCATAATCACTTTGCAGTCTGCTTTTACATCTATCGTAAAGGCTTTTTATTTTTTGTTCACACTAGTAACAGCTGAGCAAAGAACCTTTTCTGTGCCTGGAGTTTCCTTGACATGATTTCTCAGAGAAGCTAGAATTTAATTGCACTGAAAGGTGTTTTAAAACAGCACTCCCTAACCTTGGAATGAGACAAAAAGGTGTGTCTCTGTGTTTCAGTAAAGGGAAAAATATTTTTAAACCAGAACAAAATCACATCAGATTATCAGCTCACAGTTAATAGAAAAAAAATGTCTGTAGCCTTTTATTTGCAGACATTAGACAGTTGACAAAAACCAGCATGAGAGTAAGACTCCTGTCATTCTTTTTAATAATTAGTGCTGCATACGACAAGAGGTTTCAAAGTTAAAATATATGCTAAAGATTACACAATAGAGTGAATGGCATTTATAGAGTTCTGATTCTACTTTATACTAACACATATATCCCTTATGCCTTTTTGTTCCTCTGCTTATTTATCTACTTCTCCTATTTTATTACCTCCTGTATGTTAATTGGGTCAAAGTGAGATTCATTTTGTCTGTAAGACTGTAATTCATAGCATCAATAAAATTATGGGTACTATGAAAGTAGCAAGGCTTTGCAAGATAAAGTCAATACTCTGAGGCCCAGTGGTCACTGTTCATAGTGCCAAGTAGGTAAAAACTTGACCTTAAACCTCATCTTTATGTACCGTTCATTTCTTTTCACATAAAGCATTCTCACTACCAAGAAAAGACTCCCTAAGTAGTGTTTTTTCTCTGTATCCCTCAGTATGGTGCTCAAAATTAAAACCAGCATGACTTTTTCAGAAAAGTTACTTGCTAGAATAGGGTTTGAATGGGCACTTACAAAAAGTGCTCTTAAGTAAGAGGGTATGTGTGGAACAAACACAATTATCCTGCCTGGTTTTGACCTACAGCTGGCAGTGATCTGAGGTGCTTCATGTCTTTTATTATGTCCATCCCTCCCCATCTGGCTACTTGGAGGCTTTTAGGACTTGTCTCTATCATCTGCACTTACCAGCTTCCAAAATGCATCTCAAACCTGCTCAATATGTGACTTTCAGAATTCCAGCAGCCACTGCCAGGATTAAAATTCATAGCCTAAGGTTCATAAACTCATTAACCAAACCATATAAAATATGCATACGACTCTGAGTGCCAGGACTATTTCTTGTTTTTATTCCTCCCCATTTTAGGCAATGTCCTTCCTACATCAGAACAGACAGTATGTGAAATGTTGCTTCTCTGCCAAATGAATGATGAACACACGAATGACCAGTCTTCATCATTGATAAGCCTATACAATTACCTACCTTCTCCCCTGCCCCCCAGCCCTGCACTGATAATGGTATAGCAAATACTGTGCAATTTTGTCACCTTTGATAGCTAAGCATAGAAGCCTGGAGACAGAGCTCTAGATAAGTGCTAGTGCCTGGAGACTTTCATGTTCCCAGCCTTCCAAGTAGAATAGAAAATTCAGAAAACACTTAACCCTTCTACTGCCCTTCCTGAAATACTGCATTTTCATATAGTGCAAAGCAAGAGAACAATTTGTTGCAGTGATGAGATCTAAGGTACACTGCTACCCACATATCACTCCTGCATTCACTGCTTAATTAAAAGGTAAAAATGATTGACTGCTGCCAGAATCTCGAAGTGTGTTTAATGTTAAGCAATCAGAAGTGTTAAAAACTCAAAAAGTTGTGGTCATGAACAGAGGTGCTTTAAGTATGCACATAAGAAAGTATTTTTTGTGGAAGCCCTTCTACTTGTTTGCATGTGTGGGTGGTTTGGTTTTTTTCTTTGTTTAAGAATTTCTGGAATAAATTATTCGGTTTTTATACCTAGATGGGGCTATGTAATGGTGTGCTCATATGCAGATATGTGGTGCGTCAGTTTGCAGAGTACCAAATGTTAGGCATCCCAGTTGCCTTTCTTTTAGCACAGAAATAATTGATGTGCTAGGCCTTTTCAGGGCTAAAATCACAGTAAACATGAGCAATAAGAATCAGACAATTTTATGACATAACAGTAGTAACACATCTGCTAATATCACTGGCATATGAGAACATATTTTAATTATCTAGTTAATTATAATTTCTCAGTTTAATACTCTTAGGTTAGGTCCTAACAAGGTCTTATTAATGATACAAAAGAATTGTCCAGCAAACTGGCACTTAGATTTGCTCCAGTTTAGAACTGGAATGACAAAACTTCTTTATCCAGAAAAAAATGATGATACTCACTAAAATTAGATTCCAATGATTCTGTTGTCACCATCAATCTGGAAAAGAACTTAGCCTGCACATCTATCCTCATTTTTACATTTCCTCTTATTTGGTAGGTAAGTCTTCATGTGACAAACTGTTTAGAGTCGACATACTGCAATCTGTTGACTTCAAAATATTTTCTATTGCATTAGATATGATGCTAAATAACATGGGGTTTTATTCATAGAATTATACAAAAATATGAAGCAATGTTTTTCTGTGTTAAGATAATGATTTTACCTCTCTGGCATTTTACACAGAAATATCTATGGATTTCAAGATTACACAGTAGGATAATGGCACTACTAGTTCTCTTCATGTTTTTGGGATGATATTGGAGATGACATGCTGTTTGCACTCAGTCCTGACATTGTACGCCTAAAGTCTCATCTTGACCTAGAATCAAAATGTCAATCAGTATTACCAGTTTATAATGGTTTAGATTAAAGTGTGTGTTCATTGTTTTCTATCTTCATTCTTAAAATATAAAGACTAAATCTCTTTTAGCTTCAGAACTCCATCATTTATAGCTAAGGATGCTCAGTGTCTATAGCACTGACAAACTAGCATTTATATGAGTACAATAAGGAACAAGTAATTCTGTTTTGCTCGATGATGTTGCCTGTTTTATTTACTTATTTATTTATAGACATTTCAGATTTCCTGTTTCCTTTTATGGGCTAATAGATAGATAATGGGTTAGAAGTAAAATAATCTTAATAAATTTATAACAGCATGTTTTTAAAGTCCTGCTAGTAGAGAGAAGTCTGATGTTAAGAATCTGTCACAAAGAGCTGGAAAAAACAGCAACCATGCAGGCCCAGATTCATCTCATTTAACTTCAATGTTTAAACTGAAATGTCTGACTTAGGGAATAGTTGCTCTCCTTCCCTATATAGTCAATGGAGAGAGACAGCCACTTGTAAAAGGCAGCTAAACTAATCTGAATTATTTCCTGTAATTCTGCACTAAAGCAGATTAATTTCTAACATTAATGATATTAAATTTGACCTTGTTTGACTGATAAAATAACAGAGAGAAAGCATATTTCTGAATAGATATTAAATACTCAGAATAATGGCAGATTAAAAAAAAAAAATAATAATCTTTTGTCCAAAGGTAGTGTATAGCACTATACCTACAAAACTATCCCAAAATAGCAAGGAAATCTTCAGCTGACAAGAAATGAATATATAAGTGTTCCGTTAGTAAGAAGTGCCCAGACTATGAGTAGACTACAAATATTACTTCATCAAGTCACCTCCTCATCCTGGCAGTGGGATGGCTCAGCACAGTAAGACATGTTACAAAAAACGTTTCTTCCATAGGGTGCCAGAAAGACATCCCTGGCATTCAAGCAGCTTCCTGACTTTGAGTGTCTTTAACAATAGCAACGGATGGTAAATTGCATTATTTGCTCCTTAGCTTATTCAGGAACTTTATTCTTACATACAGCACCTCTAGTTAGGTACCATATGTGGCAAGGCAGCTGACCTCTATCCTGTCACTAGAAGAGGCTCATGCAGTTACTGTTTAATAAAGCACTTTGCTTATTAGGACAGTCGATCTGTTATATTTGATAAATGTTGCCTTTTTTTATCCCAAAGTAATGCTAACATTTGTAGCCACTGTAAACAAAGTCACAGAGTCTGTGTAGAGACTTAACAGCATAATCACTATAACAACCCACCAAACCTGCCTCTCAGCTACTGTGGAAATGTTTGCCTTCATCCAAAAGTTGAGCTTTGCAGGACCATGGAGGACTACCTTTCAGGTCTATGCAGCACAGTGAAAGGTGACATCAGCCAACTAAAGGCAGCACTCAGGATCCACTGGTTAAATTTATTAAGCCTGTTTCCTACTGCTGGCAAGAAAGTCATTTCAAGTATTTCTTAGAACTTTCCCCAGATATTCCAGGCCTTACTTTTCTAACTGCTGCAAGTGACACTTCACAAGAAGTCCTCATGCTCAGGAACCTCTTCTGCTTTCATCCCTACTAGTGGGAATACAGCAGTTATGCAACATATTGCAATAGTGATAAGGATTTTGTAAGAATATTTGTAATGGATTTTCTGGCAAAAGTAATTAATTCTATGAAGTGACTATTATTTTCCCAAAGTGTGCTTTTAGATGATCAATTCTTATGATCAGAAGAAAAACAATAACATTTGGTCTCAACAAGAAACCAAGTCTGTTTTCCCTTTCTTCTAGTGACAGATATGTACAAAGAATTGTTAGCTTATAATGCAGAATAACTTCCACATTCAGTGCAGCACTGACAGTATAACAAATACATAATAAAATAAGTCATTAATTTAATTTTAAAAAGTCATCTGAGGCTAGAACAATGTTTCTTAAGCATTGGCCTGGCCTTTTCTAATAGGAATGCAAGAAAAGGCAGAGAAACCTTTGCAATTATGACAAATTCAACTTTGAAATTAGATGGAGTTTTCTCATAATGAGGTTAAAACAATATTGGAACAGCTCTACTAGGAGAGCTAGCAAACGTGACAATGCTTCAAGTCAGAAAGCAAAATTAAATATCTTTAAAAATTAAATGTTTTATAAAGTTTCTAATATAAATTTTACGGAGTATGTGAGTGAATGTCTGTGTGTGTGTATGTGCCTGTGCTTTTATTAGTACAGAATAATACTGTGTTGTTTTCTAAATAATTTTGGATTTAATTAATCCCTATGTTTGTTTGTTTTTTTTTTTTTTTTTTTCCTTCTTCCTCCCTCCTTGGGGTTAATAGCATAGCTATATCTCTTTTGCTCTCTTCCATAGGACTGGTCAGAAGTTTCTCAATGTGATATCAAATTATCAAGCTAGATGTGTCCTTGAATCTTTATGGCTTTACTGTCATACAAGCAGATGAGCAGGACAGAAGAACGAGATCATTGCTTCGTGTCCAGCTCCTGTTTCAAACAACATTATCTAGTGCTTTTAACCATAAGGAATGCCAAGCTCAAACCTCCTCATAAAATCTAGTATACAGGTTGCCTCCTATCTATAACAATAAAACAAAGCAGTGTGAAAAAAAATATTTCTTCTAAATGCAGCTAATTTTTGCCCTAAATGGCTGAGAAAAATACTGCACTATATGTCAAGGTCTTAGAAAAATACAACTGTAAGGGGGTTTTATGTATTTATTTCTCACTGCTAAATGACAGTATTAGGTAGCAAGTGAATTACTGAAATGTTCCCTGTGTCTTTGAGACTTCTATACTTTACTTTTCATCGGTTAAACTTTCCAGTTAGGACTCTTCAGGTTGTACACTGCCAAGTGAATGTGTAGATCTCTTCAGTTATTAGTTACTATGGACAAATATACATGGTGATAACAAGAGATTTAACTGACAAAACACAAAACCACACATTTGGGGTAAATGAAACCTCCCTGCTCATTCAAACAGAAAAGATTGTTATAGCAGATAACATTGCTACCATGGACTGAATAACTTTTGATAATAAAAGATGGAAGTATTGCTTTAACTTTTTGGTAAAAAATAATCAGAACATGTATAAAACACCTTCAGAAATGATCCAGGGAGCTAAACTCATTGCTGTGCTGGATTGAAAAGTCATGTCCTTATTAAGGTTCTAAACTTTCTGATATGACATGATTTTCCTCCCATAGCTTAAATACATAGCTTCACTATATTTTGCAATTACCTATGTTAGATATAATGATGAGATAACCTGTCTCATTGCAAATATTCTACTGTTCTTCCTAGTTAAAGATAGTGTTAACTGTCTTTTTCTTTCTCCCACCTTCCCCCCTCCCTCGCCTCCCTCTCCTTCCTCTCCTTCCTTTCCTTCCTTCCTGTATTTTTTCCTTATCAGTTATCATGTAAAAGGTCTTACTATCATTTGAAAACACCACTCCCCCTTGAAGCCACTCAAAACAAGCAGGCATGAACCTCTGTGTTGAGAACCTGATTTGTATTTGCAAAAATCAATTAATTATGTAATAATAAAATCTGTCAGTTTCTCCACATCAGAGGCAAGCTGGCTGATATAGAGAGGTCATGTATCTTATCAAATAATGAATAAATACTATTGATATGTATGTGAGCACATGAACATAGGTAGCTATGGGTGTACCTCTTGCTGTTTTGAAGTTAAAAGTGCAATTGTCAGCTCTATAGCTGTCTTTGTTTATATTGCTGCTAGCAGTTTAGTGAAAGCAATTTCTTAACTGTAGTGTAATCTTTATCTTAAACTGAATAAAATAAAGTGTGAAAAATAAATATCTTTCCCGTCAAAAAAAGGTGAAATGTGCATATATTGTTCAGTCCTAAGACTGTGGGAGGCAGAGTTTACTGAGCTCTGTACAGCACCATTGTAACTGCTTTGTTCAGTGGACTGTTTTGATAGGTAGGTTTTTCCCTATTAAGTGCAGTAGTGTGAAAATGCTGATAATACTGAAGAACATATCCTGTGATTTGGGCTTTTATTCAGCATGGCTAGCTGTGCTATGTACTGAGGACACTTTCAGTAGTGGGTTTAGTTTACTTTTTTGGATTTATTAGCTTTAATGTTGGGTGTTCAAGCAGAAAAGATTTATCTAGTATTTTGTTAAATACTCCACCAGAGTTGGTTTTGGTTGGGACTTTTTTGTGGTTCTGTGTTGGGGAAATGAGGAGGTTGCATAGTTTTATGATGTTTTTAACTTAACACCACTACAACTAATGCAGCTCATGAGCAAAGTGGTTAAATAGTTCATTCACCATTGATGACTACTGAGGTGTAAGCCCTGTGGAGAATGCACCATGGCCTGTGCTTCTAGTGTTTGCCTTTAATACAGTGTGCAACTATGAAAAGCAGTGTTTTAGTCATGGTACTATAGGTAGTGTCAATTTAGCTCAGTACAAAGCTGTAGGTGGCTTGATATGGCTCACCACACAGACATTAACAGTATCATCTTTGCTCAGCACAGAATTGCAAGTGATAGCACTTAAACTCCCTATAACACTGTGAATGATAGCATTCTTATCTTGTCCAGAAAGATATGTGAAGAAAGGCATTCTGACTGAGCCTGTGATTTGAGCAAGTCAGGTAAGGAAAGAATATAGTCTCATCATCTGCAAATGGATGTGGATTCATTGAAATTTAGCATTGATTTTTTTAAAGTGATTAGAAAAGAACAATGGATCATAGATTCAGTAGATTTCAGAAGAAAAAGATGAGTATATTCATAGATATCTCCTGACATTAGCACCAGTGTATTTTAATAGTTCTGAATCCCTCTCTGGAGATGCTGCTTTTCTCTAAGCCCTGTGGAAACTACTATTAAATGAGGTACTTAGTCTAGATCACTAAAGCATGTGGTGTGAATATTCTCTAACCTTCCAACTGTTGTTCATGTGCCATTGAAGCACTAACTTGTTCAAAAATTAAAATCAGAAAACCTCTCACAAAGGATTTTGGAATGCGGAATATAGAACAATATAAAGTAAAATGAAAATATGCTGAAAAGGTACAGAAATTACCAACTTTTGCCTCATATCTAATTTGTGCTAATATAAAGTAAGGTTTCTGATGATCTGTTCTTAATCTACTTATGTCATAGATGGGCAGAAGGTGAGAAGTGAAATGTTTACATCTGCAGGTACATAGACCTAACATGATGGTTTATATCTGTGCTCTGATTTGGTGACCTCACTCACCTGGGGCTACAGGAAGTTTACATTTCTGTACTTTACATTTGTATCTATTGTTTCTTTCTATAATATAACAGAAAAATTTTGTCTAAAATATTTAAAGTTCAAAGTAGAATATTTTTCTATTTGTTACATTTTTTCTTCATTGTATTCTTATTGTTTGGTGATCATTTTAGATAGAATATAGAGAAAAAAGTTATACAATTTGTGTTTCACATTTGCTGAACAGTTCTTAACACGTAACTGTGTCAGATTTATCACTTCAATACATTTAACATTCATAATAAAGGTTAAAGAAAAGAGAGTTGAGTCCATGAGCATAAGAATTAAGCTACACTGAAGATAGTAGAAACCATGATTTTAATTCTGATTTGTCAAATTCCTTCACTTAAGTGAAAAATTGAAAAAATTTTAAAAAAAAAAAAAACCACAAACAACCAAAAAAATCCATCAAACTGCTATTCAAAAGGAAAGGTGGTATAGAGCATAAAATACTGGCGATCAGAATTTTTATATCAAGCAAAATATTTTAACAATTAGTAAATTCAATATATTTTCTGAATTAAGAAAGATACGATTAAAAAAATTTCTAGTTCTTAGCAATACATTAAAAAGGAAATTTTTGAGTTTCCCCTTTGTATAAAGTATATTTTGTCATAAATTATAGAGCTCTCTAATGAATTTGTATTATCTTCATTTTTACATTACTTGTGTCAGTGAAAAAGTTCTTTTTTAAATACTAATTAATGTTCCAACTGGAAGGAAAAGTAACTGCCTTTCCACAAAGGCTTCTGATTTCCAAACAGAGTCTTTTTGGAGCATTTTTATTATATCTGCTCTTGTATACTGTTAAATAAATTTCTCCTTTCCCTTTTTTACTTATACACATCTATCAGGTTTGCTTCTGTAACATCTGTTTAGGGGAAGCCCGATATTATTTAATTCAGCTGTGTAGGCAGTGCTGCAAAATATTCTAAAAAGCTCTTAATTCTTACAATATTTGGAGGTATCAAATAGAGCTATTATTCATCTGTGTAAAATATATATAGATATAAGTACTTTATCAGACTGACTTGAGGTAGATAAGTCTTACTAAAGACAGAATTAGTCATAGTGTTTGTGATATTTTTTTGATGTTTAAGAAATGAGAAATTGTAAAATAAAAAAGCTAGTTCTAGTCCCAGCATGCTATTGATGAAGATTTTGTGGAATTAAATGTAGATTATTAAAAATAGATCTATTTCCTGTTTCTAAATCCACAAAGAATTTTAATGTACCTGCAGAGAAATTCATCAAAACTGCTTTCTGGGTCTGTGATCACAATATTCTCATAATTCATTTTGAAGTAAATTTGTCTAACATTTGCTTTATTTATGTAAGAGTAACCAATACACAGACACACACACACACAAATTTGTACCAAAAGTAGCAACTGATTAATTAATTTCTGGGTGGAAGCCTTGAAACTTTATTCTGGTTGTGAAAGCATATCTGCACCATGTTATGTTCTCTGCCCAGATTACTAAAACACAAAGATTGTTAGGTTTTTAAGAGTCTGTATTCTTGGAACTGGTTGGACATAATTTTAAAAATTCTCATGGTTGAACACAGAGAACATGTTTTATTCCTTGCAGAGATGTTCTTATTAGCATGGAAGTTGTTTTGCTCTTTTGTCAGATGAGATATGACCACAACTGGCAGTGATACTGGTAGTTTTCCTCCATCTTAAATTTAAATTGCAAATGGCTAAATACCTAACTTTGCTTTTTAAGATTTTATTTTGAATTCTAAGAATCACACACTTAGAGATCGTTAATATTCAAGGCCATATGCTAGGTAGCATAAACAAGCCCCTATGTTCTTGATGTATTGATAGAGCAAGATTGTAAGCCAAGTTTTGGAATAACAACATATTATTATGACAGCAGGCAGAGATTTCTATTAATTAGTTCACAATTAGTCCCGCTTATTTCTAATTTCAGAGCATTAGATATTGATGGAATTAATAGATTAGCAGCTTCATATTAATGGTATCAAACAGGCCAAAATACTAATAGGAATTGCTTTTAATGGGATTTATTGATTTATGTGCATATGCTATTTCATCATTTTTGTGCTTGACCTACACAATTGCTTTATATTTTAGTTCATAAGAAAATGCAGGGACACCCTTGTCATATTAGGAAATAATTTGTTGCTTAAAAAGATTTCTCCATTACGCAACTTTTAGGATTTGTCAGTATAACTGTTTCTGCATGTCCCTCACATGCTACATCCCATTCTTCTAGCAGAAAGCCCATACTGCCTCCATTCTTGCTTCAAAATGAAGTTAGAATAAACAAATTTCAGAGACTATGTTGCAGTATTATTTACTGAGGAGTCAGAAAATGAGATATTGTGCTACTTAGAGAAGTTGGCATAACCTATCTCAAGACATCTTCCTGAGCTTCTTGTCAAACTTTCAAACATCACAGATTAATAAATATATGTTCAAATAATCAGAAATTGTTTTACTTGGACTTTTAAAACAAGCTAGATAATTTTGACCTATAACTCCTGCAACTGCAAAAAGTTTTAGTCAAATCAACTGCTCTAACCTCTGTATTCCCGCAACTAGACCCAAATAGCATCCCTGTAATTCACAAATGGAACCAGACAGTGATATTTTCCTCTTAGATGAAACAGAAGCAAGAGTATCCTTGTCCTTTCATGTATTGCCAACTATTCTTTGACCTTCATTTTGCAGGAATATTAATTCCAGTTACCCTTCTTTCTCCTTTAATAATAATAATAATAATAATAAAGCATGAAGCCAAGCAATTGTTAAATAGATACTAGTCCTTCAGTGGAGTCTTTATGAGACCTTGGGTGAGCTGAGTAGCCTCGTGAAATGGCTTACTCAGATCTATTGGTGATAGAGTGAATTGAGTCTTATAAGTCATGTATGCTAGTTACAGTGTTGGGTTTTTTTAAGATTAAATTCATCTATTTTATACAAGTGCATTAGTTCAGATTTCTGTAAACTAGATTTGTGCCCAATCACTGCTCAAATCTAATTTTTATTGCCTATTCCTGATTTTTTTTTCAATTCTAAGTTACTTTTCACATACACACACTGTCAAAAGCAATTCAGCAAGTAAAACTAATAGCAGTACATTCACAATGGCAGTAGGGGTTTTTTTTCTGTTAATTTTGTTGGATGATACATTACAAATAGTTAAAATAATACTAGCTTGCAATGATTTTGCTTTAATTAAATTAAAGCCGTAGAGTATGACTGGAGAGTAAGTCCTTTGGTACTTACCTGAATTCATAATAGATGGAAGTGTAAAAATACAAATAGATCATGTGAAAACATGGATTTTTCAAAACACTAAGTATATTCTCAGTTAATCATCCAACTAGAAAAATGCTAATTATCTCATCTGTGGAAATATAGAGGTTTCATTTCTAAAAGATGTTTTGCATATTCGTTGTAAAGCTGTACCTCTACTATGTTTAACTGTAGACTGTCACACAAAAACAATCTATCTTCCAAACAGAAGCATTATTCAGAAATGATCCTGAAGTGTGTAGGATTTCTTTTTATTTGCTTTCTAATTAAGATGAAGAACAATTAGGGGGGTGAGATTTAATTTTTAAAAGCATTATTTTATATTAAAAAGGACATAGATCTGCTAAAGTATTTGTTGTTTCAGAAAATGTATACATATATTTGCTTTGCATATCATCCTTCTATTGAAGCATTTTGGAGATAAGTGGACATCTTTTTGCAACCTATACTAAGCTTCTAATTCAGGCACATTAAATTGGAAGTCTATCCTCTGTGTATCATCAACAAAGACAAAACTAACACTCCTGAATGGTTATTTTAGAACCCAGGCTGAAACCCTAATTAGTGCTCATTTTAACAAATTTATCCAAGCTGTGTCACTAATCTACAAGGTAACCATAATTTGAACTCATATTCTAACCACTTGCCTTATTGTGAAACAGGCTTTCCAACTAAAAGGATCTTTTAAGTTTAAGGGATATATGCATACTAAAACTCTTTTGATTATTATCCAGTCCTAGCAAGTACTGGGTACTATGGCATTCCCATCTTCCAAAAAGGGCAAGAAGGACACAGGAACTACAGGTTGGTCAGTTAGTCTCACGTCCCTGAGTAAGGGATAGAACAACAAATTCTGGAAAATATCTCCAGCCACATGAAGGACATAAATGTGATCAGGTGTATTCAGCATGGATTCCCCAAGGGGAAGTCATGCTTGAACAACCTGATAACCTTCAATGATAAATCTTAGAAACCTTCCACTGGTTTTGTAGATGAGGGGAAAACAGAGGATATTGTTTACCTCTGATTCAGTGAGGCTTCCTACACCATCCCTGTGAGATTCTTACAGGCAAGCTGTTGATGCATGGCCTGGAGAAGCAGACAGTAAGGTGGATTGAAAACTGTCTGAATGGCTGAGTATCATGCTGCCTTCCAGAGGGATCTTGACAGGCTGAAGAAATGGGCTGACAGAAACCTCATGAAGTTCAACACAGAAAAATGCAAAGACCTGCAGCTGGGGAGGAATAACCTAGGCACCAACATGTCCTGGGAGACACCCACTTGCAAAACAGCTTGGAAGAAAAGGACCTGGGGGTCCCGGTGAGCTACCAGGTTGAACGTAAGCCAGCAATGGGCCCTTGCCACAGAGGTGGCCAGTGGTATCCTGGACTGCACTAGGTAAAACATTGCCAGCACTGGTGAGACCACACCTGGAGTGTTGTGTCTAGTTACAGACTCCACAGTACAAGAGAAATGTAAACATACCAGAGAGAGTCCAATGAATGGGCCATAAAGTGAAGTATATCTTCTGTTTGAAAAGGCTGAGAGAGCTGGGCCTGTTCAGCCCTATCTCATCAAAGTCTTCAATATCAGAAGGGAGGGTGCAAAGAGGACGGTGGTGTCCAGTGACAGGACCAGAGGCAATGTGTACAAATTGGAGGGAGATTCCCTCTGAACATCAGAAAACTTTTTCACTTTAAGGCTGAAGAAGTAGTGGCACAGGTTGACTAGTGAGGTTGTGGAGTCCCTCCTCAGAGATACTCAAAAGCTCTCTGGTTGTGGACCTGAGAAACCAGCTCTAGGTGGTTCTGCTGTAGTATGAGGACTGAACCAGATGATTTCTGGACATCCCTTCCAGCCTCAGCCATTCTGTGAAGTTGTTAATTAGTACTGGAGCAGACAAAGACAGTTAAAAGCTTCAAAATCTTCAAAAATTCAATGTAGGTGCCAATTAATTTGCCAAGAAGCAACAATCATATGCCAAAGTTGTTTTCCTTGCAAGAACAATACATGCAGTAGACCTGTTTGCCTATGGTTGTTTCTTTCTTACACCTCAGGTCTTCTGTGGATATTAATTTCTTTTTCTGGGCCATTCTCTGCTCTCAGAGAAGTCAGAAGATGTTCGGCATTAAGTTTGCTAGTTAGAGAGGCATTACTTCTGCCAAGCAAAGTAAGAAAATCTTTTTTTCTTTTTGCTAGTTGACCTTTATATATGTGACAGATTAAGTGTAGCAGCTTTTTACCATTTCCTTCTCACTTTCTCACTTCTCTGCTGTCTTCTTTTTTCATACATTTTCTTACCATCTCATTATTAGACAAAACATGCTTCCTAATACTGCTGTATTAGCCATTCCATTAGTCTACTTATTTGACTTGTTGGCTTCAATGCTTGTAAAATACCGTGTACTGACAAGGAAGTAGAAAATTAAAAAGCTTAGTAATTCTACAGACAAATACTTTGTACTTATGTATTTTCTAATGTAGGCATTGGTTATTTTTCCTTGTCTTGCTTTGGGGTCTCTAGGTGCTTAGCTTGAGAAAGCAGAAAGGAACTTTGTATGAATTTAGAAGTACCTTTATGCGGAGTGCATTAACTGAGGTTTGTAACAGTTTGCTGTTGTAAAACAAAAATTCTTTGGAGATTTGTTGGTACTAAATACAACAACAGAAATATCACCAGTAGCATGGTTTTTACATTCCCAGTGGAACCCAGAGGAACACTGGCTGCTTTCCTTCCTCATTTACATTAATTTTCTACTTGTTCAGCAGAGTTCCAAAAGAAAAAAATTCAATTTACACAGGTATCTACATTTTTTTTTTTTACTTTTCTTGAAGAGATGGTAAAAATAGATATTGATGCTTTGGACCTTTTTTAGAAAGAGAAGGGAAATAAATTCTGTATCTATAGATTAAGAATATTAGTCACAGAATAGAAATATTTATAATTTAGCCATTTTAGCTTATTTTGTAATGGGAAAAAAAAAAGGTGCATTTCCATTTCCTCTGTATCTTTTAGATATACTTTCCATTAATCATTGTTCTCTAGAATTTGTATGCTTATATGTCTATGTATTTATTTGCATATAATTGTTTTTCTTGGGAGTTTTGTGATATATTTTGTGTATGTTTTTCAATTCCTGTAAGTTTTAAATAAAATACTTTATGTTTCACACACATGTAAGAATTTGAAATAATCTATGAAAATAAGAACTGAGCTGTATCCCTTTTATTGAACCCATTCTACCTTCAGCAAGGTAACTTTTGCAACACAAATAGTGTCACAAAGTTGACAGGAGTTACACAGATTTATGTGGTTGATTTAGTGTGATGTTGTGTTTCACATCTTTTGTAATGACATGATCACCCATCAAAAAGAGATTAAAGTATTGGTGTTGTAACATTGTTATACAGTGTCATAACACCTTGACATAATAATTTCTTGCTGCCAAACAAATACAGATGGTTTGGCCTCTAATTAATATATTATTCCTAGTCATAAGGACAGCTTGGATTTTTACTTCAGCGCCTCTCTACTTGGAAATTCCTAGTTGTCCTTTAGAAAACCCACAATGCTAGGTTTCAAAGCTTTATTTGATAGTGCTCATACAAAAAGCAGAATATATTCTGGACTGTAGTCAGATGATGGACTACAATGCCCTCAGTACATTATAAAAATACTGCTAAAATTAATGTGCTTGATAGTGCAAATATTTTTTTTTTCTCAGGAACCTA
The DNA here is from genome assembly GCA_024605025.1 of Megaceryle maxima. Lineage (NCBI taxonomy): Eukaryota > Metazoa > Chordata > Aves > Coraciiformes > Cerylidae > Megaceryle > Megaceryle maxima. The sequence continues at coordinate 16,803 of JANHGN010003213.1, forward strand.
GATAAATAACTAAGTTTTATTTGAGTTCCACTTCTGTTTTCAGCTCTATGTTTTGTATAGTGCCAAGCACACTGTTACCATCTGAAAAGAATTAGGATAACACACAAGTACGATCATCTCTACCTCTTTAATAAGCCAAGGCTTGCTGAGAATAATAGTTTTTCACAATTTGTGACCAATGTTCAAGCATGGCTTAGTTACAAGCCGTCAAAGAGTCTCTAGCTTTAAATAAGTCACAGAGCAATACTTATTCACACAAGATCACTATGCATTTCAGTATAAAGGGGAGATTAGCAGCTGCTGAAACCTTAAATTTATCACCAGGGATGCAGACAGCTATGAATACTTTTCAGCCCTTGTCTGCCTTGTGTAGATGTAAATGTGTTGTCTCAAGATATAAGGTTAGTGTAATGTCTGTTAATTAATGGCTTTATTAATAAATTTACATTAAGCTTCTTGTAAGTGTGAAGAGCTGTAACATGAGTGCAATCATTAAGGAAACAAGGAAAAAAGGAAAAGAATCATTGGCTGGAAAGAGTGCAGTAATAAGATTGAGGTTCCATTTTTATATAGGCTTACCTAGTACATCTTATTATACTCCGTTATATTTATTTGTTCTTTAGAATAATTCAAATATTATTTTGCATTTACAATTTAGGGTAACTGACATTCTTAAAATCTTTCTGTTCTTGCTCTATGTATGTTACCTTATTTTTTGTGACATCATTTTCATTGATTTTGTGTTTATGACTCATTTCAAATCTAGTTAATCCTCCATCAAAATAAGTAGACTTCAGATGAACAATACTGGCATTTTATATGGAGGACTGGGTGCTTGACTTTGCTTTTGCAGTTGGGAGGGAGATATTTGGCTGAGTTAGAGCAACATAGATGTTGGATTAATTAAATTAATTAAAGCAAAGGTGGTTTTAGTGAAAATTGTCATAGTGCTTTGGAATCTAAACCACTCTTGCTCAGGAACTACTTTAGCTCAGTGAAATAAAAATATTTCAGTATGGGTCTACTGTCTTTAAAATTTAATCAAATGAAGGGAAAATGTTGAGTATGTGTTAGACAATGACTTAGAGAAAACTTAAATATGATACCTAATTTTGTCTTTTATGACTTAATTGGTCAATATAAGAGGTTATTACCATATACATGACCTATTAATGTGTTCCTTTTTTTTTTTACATTATTACACTGTTGTTTTTTTAATTTGAATTTACCACTTGAACTATTAACATGTATATGTCCTCATGACACAGAGCATAAATTAGATTGTGATGTGAATTTCTCTTCCTTTGGGGCTTGCTGTTACTTAATATTTAATATTTAATGCTATTTTGTTGGACTTGGCACTTGAGTCATTTCCTGTGTTACTGTACATTTCCTTTTCTGCAGCAGTACCCTTGAGGACTTGTAATTTCAGGCAAGGGGACTTTCTATGAGGATTTTGACCAATCTTTTAATCATTTACCATGTCAAAGATTCTCTGATGTTTTTATTGCCCCCTCAGGGGCCATATACTAAAAAGCAATTTGCTGTTTTGGAGATAAATTAGCTTTATTTTTACTTGTTGTAGTACCCAGAAAAAGAACTGTAAATGGGCTTTGGGCTTTTTTCAAGTCATCAGAGATACTGTTGAATTCTGCTGACCTCATTTTTCACATTCTTAAAAGATCTATTTTTGGTCTTGTTAATAACAGCAAACATCTTGTCATTTTAATACTGCAACTGTCTTTTTTCTAAAGCCTATAGGTAAAAGGTGAGGTGAACTATTGCAATTTGTTAGATTGTTTAGCATTTACAGATTTATTTGTCCCTCTGAAAGCCAGGTCACAGCTGTACAAAGCTAACTGATGGGCTGCATGTGGTTAATGGGCAGTACAACTTTATGTTCTCTGCTTTGTTTAACACATGGGACCTGTATTGCACCACAGAGGAGAATGGCTTTTGTCTAGGCTAAATCTATAGATGTGGGAGGAAACCAGCTGGGAAATCTCTTGACCCATATTATGTGTCTTGTCTTGACATGCCTAATCCATTCCTTGATGAAATTATCATCACACTTTTGCAACTGGGTATCAACAGGGCATCACTTCCCTTCCCTGCCTCCCCCTGAAAAGTGAAGTACAAATCCTGTGAGTGTAGCTGTATGAAGATTTTGACATGAAGGATAGGTTTGGCTGCCTTGGATTAGGCCTCAGTAAGTAATGCTGCTCTCTAGAGTGTTTTGTTCTTGTCCCTGACTTGAAAGAGGAACTGTAGTTACTACATTTCTAAAGTGTGTCACGTGGCTGAAGTCAGGGTGAATCTGGATAGTAGGACCCAACTTGAGAGCAAAGCAAGACTGTTGCAGAAGATCCATTTGAAAAATTCTCTCTGCATTCACTAATAATAATAATAATAATAATAATGTGTTTCTGTTGGTTTTAATTCCCTTAATAGCCCCCAATATTAACAGCTTTAAAATCAACTGGAGACTTACAAAACAAGGCTAGACTATTCCATAGTACTGTGCTTCTTACCTCAATTTAAATTAATCAAGTATTTCATCAATGAATGAATGGTCTGGTAGATAGTTTACTTCCTTAGTTTTTTGTAATATACCTGACTTTTAGTATCAGTGTTTGCAGTATGTGCAAATATGTGTCTTTATGTGTACAAATCGACTCGTTCTTTCTTGGATGAAACATATTATCATAAACTATTTATATGCGAGTAGCTTTGTCTGTGATACAAAATGAGTCATTTCTTACTCCACATGCCACTTTGCAGTTTATAGAATAACTTTGATACTGTCTAGATATTAGTATAAATTTACATTCATATAATGCATTTCATGATGGAGGGTCCTAAATGTACTTAGAGACTCAGCATGCCTGTAAGAAAAGTACTCAGAGGTATCTTAATTTGCTTCTCAAATGTAATAGCTATTCATGTATACATCAGATTCCAGTGTCTAAGTACTCCTAATGCTCCTGTCTTTGAATACAGCATATTCCACAAAATTTATGAAACTATACAATAAGAAGAGTGCGATTCTATCTAGTATCCTAGTCCTAGCTCATTTAATAAGCTATTTTAACCTTACTGGATAAACTGTTTCAAAATCTGTTTTCTGACAAAAATTTGTAAAAAGATAAGAGTATGGAGTCAAATCCTGCCTAGTCAGGTTTCTCCTGTTCTCCAGGCAGTGATTTCCATAAATGTTAATTGATAACAGCCTTCTACCAGAAGGCAGCCTAAAATCCTCTAGTCCACATGTAAAAAAAAGGCAGGACAAATAGAAAATGTGATGGTACAACATTGAATATCAGTACTTCAAGAAGTTTTGGAGGGATTTAGACAAAAAGTACACGCAGGCCTTTTTGTTTGTTAGTTTCAAGAAACTAATGATATTATCTATATTTGTATGAGAAGTGACAACAATTCTCTCCTTAGCCTCGGCCCTTAAAGTGACATAGAGAGGGGAAATGCATTTTATTAATACTACTGGTAACATAGATTTATATATGCAATACTTAACCAAGTCTCTGTTTATTCTTGTCTCTCTAAGAATTAAGAACTATCATGAGTTTCATCTTTTCAGTGAATAGTGATATGCATAAAAGCCAGAAAAAATGTATTCCTGCAACCATTCACTTTATTTACCTCTTAATCTATTTTTATAACCAGTATTTTAATTCTCAACTATGTCGTGATTACTGTGACTTTTCTCTCTTCAAAAATCAGGAATCATATTATAATATGAATAGACCTGAGGACTACATGAATTTCAATTTAATTTTTCCCCATTTTCTTTTCCTCAGTTTATTTTTTTTTTCCACCTTAATACAACAGATGTATTAATTGTGTATCTGGATCTGTTGTGCCTTTCTGTTAGCTGTACAACTGTCATTTCTCTTGCATTCATTTCCAAACATCAAGCTATTATTATAGTGCTCTCTGTTTGGAAGACGGTAACAAATAATCAGAATGTTTAGAGAGAAATTGGGGGAAAAAAAAGCGCAAATATTATCTAGAAAGAGTAATGGGAAGCACTAGATGCAACTGTCATGCCTGAGCTGTAAGTTACAATGCTAGAGGTAGGTACATGAAGGAGTGGTATGTTACAGAAGTACCTTATATTCTAGGAGTGGTACATTGCAAAAAATAAATTAAAAAATCCCCACCAAACAAATTGAGAAGACAGTTCTTAGGTATACTAGGTACTTCAGTTGTATGGATAACATGAATATGTATTTTCTGGATTTTTTCCTGTGATTTTGGGCTCTAGCTTTTCTTAGCCTTGACATTTTTTGGAAGAGATTTATACATGTAGAGACTGCCAATTTCAAACTGAGGTTCTGAACACTGAGAGACAAGAAAAAAACTCCTAGACTTTGCAGAGGTTAAAATTAGCATTATCAAGTATACAATAAGGCACTAATTGTAATGAAAAGACAGATTTTTTCCTCAGCTGGGAATTTAAATATGTAGCAATGATGATAAAGGCATGATTATTCCTGATGGAGGTGTTGTTTAAAGGGTGTTTATAATTAGAGATTTTTCCACTGCTTTGTCCTGTCCAATTTGTTCATTTTGATGGAAGAATCAATAGTGCTAGCCACAATAATTGGGAAAATTAGTAAGAACTAATATAACACAATATGCATGTCGTTCTTGTTAGAACTGTCATTCAGGCATGGACTTGGCAGTGTGGCAGCACATATGTAGAGGCTGGAGATTCTGCAAACTGACAGCTGTTTAGATTTTAATCATTCTTCAGTTTCAAATGCATTCAGTTAACTGTGAAAACAGATGAGGAGGGAGGGAATCTCTACAAATGACAATGTCCCTGATAAGGGTAAGTATCTCACTGCTTACCCTTACCAGGAATCTGGGCGTAACTTATGTGAATGTAACTTTTGCTGTTTCTTCCAAGGTATTACTTAGGGGCTTGAAGATTTCATTTAACTGTAATCATTTGTTTTTGTTATAAACTGTATCAAAACCCAGAAAATGTACTGGTTTTACTGTAAAAGTCATCCTGGCATTTGGGTAGATGGCAGACTGGATAAAGAGGGAACTTAAGACATATTTTTATAACTCTTGGCCTGCTCTCTCAAAGAAAAAGAAGACACCAACATGGAATTAGATGACATGTTTTCATAGAGTAGTGCACTATGAAAGTTCATGACTGGAATCACTACAAAGGCTATAATATCACAGTATCACAGGGTGTCAGGGTTGGAAGGGACCTTGGAGATCATTGAGTCCAACCCCCCTGCCAGAGCAGGATCATACAATTGTCTTGGACAATCCTTGTCTGTGGATCCTCATAATTCAACAGCATGTATTTAAAAAGTTCTGGAAGCTGCAATCTGTGCAGGGATTTGTCTAGAAAAATCCTCAGAATCAATGGCAAATGCCTGCCTGATGGGTAACCTACCTCTTGGGAGTATTTCTATTCATTAATTGGGAATTATATTTTGTATGGAATCCCTCAAGCTTGCTATATATTGGCTAAATTCCATCATAGAAGTGATAACAGGTATATGACATGATTCTGCTGAGGAGCAGATTTTGGAAAGGAAATGCATTATGGAATATAATGTTTGTATACTTCAAAATAAATCTTGATGTAATAGTACTTAATGCTACCTAGTTAATTATATTATCAATTTACCACAAGTGTTTAACATCAAAACTAGTACTTCTGGTTTTATCCTCAAATGCCATTACTTGTATAACCATTTAGGTTATATATACATCTACTCTTTACATCTCACAAAGGTCTAAGTTCTCCAGTGCATAAGGAATGAATGAAGTAAAAAGTAGAGGGAACTTTTACTTCTTTCATTGACACTGTTTAGACTTGCAAAGAATGTGAAGAAATTACCATCTAGATTTGTGGCGGGGCTGGCATATGTGTAAAAGTTATGAAGGAAAATAAGTCAGCTGAGATGTCAGTCAGAATCTGTTTAAGCTGTAATGATAAAGAGAATGAAAGAGTCTGTTTTAATTTTAATTAACACTAGGGGGACAGAAGGCAAAATTCACATTAACATTCGGAGTAATCTTGAACATTCATTGTTTTCTGGCAATATTAGTCAGCATCCTATTTGAATCAGTCAATCTTAGAAAATTGTATTATAATATATTGGTTTGATCACTTCCCTAAATCTGTTTGGAATGCAGCCATCATTTAGTAAACTGCAGAACAAAAGCATCTAAATTACATACTGGGGGAAAAAAAAAAATTAAGAAGAGATAAGCTACACCAAAAATTTAAATTTCATGTCTGTATACAAATAAGAACTACAAAGTCATGCCTGTGTGATCTAATGTGGTTTTCCTTTCTTAATATTTGAAATAAGTCCTAAGAGTACCATGTATTCTTTGATCTATCTTTGAATAGAAAGCATGTTCTATCATAGTAATTAGAATGTATCTGGAAATCTTTATGTTGAGAATCACCTTGAAAGCTGTGCTAATAAATTGTGCTAAAATATCATCAACAAAAACAGCACCTCTTCCCTTATATAACGATTACCTGATATCTTAAAAGGTTAAAAACAGCAGATGAAAAGTTTGCAGAGCAAGCCAAATCACTTGAACAGCTAATTTTTTTTTTTGCTGAGTCCATTTCTGAATATTGATTTTTGATCTGGGCAATACATTGCAAGGAGTTGTATTTTTTGCAGATAAAAGCAGTTGCTTTGCTTTATTTTATTTAGTCCAGTGTTAATAGTGCATCTCTTCATACAATTGTGGGGGTTTTTTTAAATAGAAGGAATGTGAAGTACTTCAGGGTTCCTTTCGTAGTAGTTTATAGGTACGCAATATAAATCCCAGATCAGTCTTTGCCTACACTTCTGAATACTTAGGCTCTGGGTTCATATACTTTCTATTAGATTTTCATCTAGCGCCTAAGTTTGTGCCAGTAGATGTGCGATCAACAATCCACATTGTGAAATGGAGCAGCAAAATAATTTGCTCACATCACAGCCCCATAAGGACTCCCCAGTGAGGTATTCCCTTGTCTGTGGATCCTCAGCTGGAAGAGTTCAGGACTTGCCTCATGGATAAATACAATGCCAGCCTGACATGAAGCAGGAAAATTAAATCTGTAGTAATTAGAATTTTTATAACATAGACTACACCTGAACTTTTCTCTGGTCTCCTTCCTCAGAGCAATCCCTAGTGACTAAGCAAAAAAGTCTTTCCCGTATCCTTCCTGAGAGATGGGATATCTCATGGTAGTTGAAGCATTTTTAACAGCAGAAATTTAGAAAGTTTCATCCTGAATGTTTTTACCACACTATTTAGGGCCGCCCTGTCAGAAGTGATACACAGGAGTTCTTGCACTTCCAATGTACAAAAGGCAGTTTAAGTCTTTCCTAATGAATAAAAGACAGAAATACATTTTTTGCTTATTGTCTTATTTCACAAGACAAAGTTGATTCAGCATTGCTCTGCAGTGGACAGTTTATGGCTACATTCTGAGCCAGAGCCAGGTACCTGTATCCAGATGCACTGCTGAGTCTTTTACATTGAGAATAAGGGCCCATTTCTCTGTCTGGAATTTCTTATGCTAAAAGGTTTTGTGCTCTGTCAGATGGCTTTTATAGCTCCTTGTTTTCAAACAGTATCTATCCATTATGTTCATAAAAAGTTCAAGGCATCAGCTTAAAAGCTAGTTTCCTTGCAGTTTGTACAGAAGCTTCTGGAAAATCTTCAGTGCCATTTAGTCTTAATAAATGATTATAACTATATTTTATTATTCTATTGTGCTTAACAGCACAAAAGTCTTTATTTCAAAGAGACTCAGGTTTATTGAGAGAGAAAATTACAATTTCAGTTCATAAAAAATTACAGGGTTTTGTAATGAAAACTATAGAAGAGAATAAAAAATTAATTTAAAATGTACAAGCCAGAGAATAACAAAATAGTAAATGAAATACTGTTAAAACATTGTAATGATCTGTGGGAGACAAATTTAATACATGTGATTTCAAGTTTCACAAAACTTGTCAAGTAATCTACTTAGTAGTATTCATTCTGAAATATCTCCATCTCATGCCCTAGCATAATTAGGTTTAGCCAAAATATAAAGCCTTTATTGGGAGAGACTGTGGGATATCAACCCCAAGATATTTATTCTATAGCCTACCATCTGTGATGCTTCCCTGAAGATGGAAGTACCTTTGTTCGCAATCTTTAATCAATAAAATGTATCAGAGAAACCACGTCTGCCTTGTCTACATACCATGCATGTATCAATGGTCAAGTGCTTTGATGAAAAGCCTAACCAACTAAAGTCATGATGATTATAAATGGCTATCCATAGGAGGTGCATGGAGACAGCATAGTCTCTTACAGCTACAAGCTTTTGAGTATATTAAGAATTCCCTGGGAATAAATGTTGCCCTTTAGTTACAACAGTGAGGGCAATATTGTGGGAGGTGCTGTGTAGTAGGCTTGCCACGTGCTATTTTGATTGGAGTTTTTCCTTAGAAGAAAAGTAATTGGAAACCTATGAACTGTCTTTATTAATTCTTAACACTAGCTGTGTTCATAATGATGGTAAAGAACCATAACATTCATTAATTTAGATAGGCAAACAGTATTCAGCAATATTTTTGAAAACCATGCCAAAATTGCAAAGCATTTAGTTAAACTGTCCATCACTGATTCAAACATCACCTATTGCTGACATCTAACATTATCAAGCTAAGAGAAACACCATGGTGAAGAAGAAAAAGAAAAAAAAATCTGCCTTCCTCTTATGCTTACTCTTTTATTACTTTGGAGTATTGGTTCATATAAATGTACTAAAAAAAAAAAAAAATAAATCCAGAAATGTATGGAATTAACTTTCGTTTTACAATCCTGAAAGTCAAGCTGGATTTGTCAGGAGCTGATGACAATTATACAATTATAAAGCAAATGGGGAGAGAACAGACATACTGCATTCCTTCCCATTTTGAAGGTTATCGACATAAAGAGTTGTCTAGATCAGCCTTATCAAAATGTCACTCTTCAGGATGCCAGTAATATATCATCTATCAACACAGAATGTACATAATACTATGCTGCCACTTCTTTACTGAGGCATTGCCAAACACAGGTGAGCACTATGTTATATCTATATCTTAAGTTGTTTCTCTGGATCCTTGTTGATGTGGAATTTCGTATTGTTTGTGTGCAGAGAACAAGGAAAAGAAGATTATGCAGGAGATGGATGAGCATATTTCAAATAGCTTCCCTCTTGTTTTCTCTCACCAGGATAAGATGCATGAATGAATGTTTAGTAACAGCGGAAATCAAAGTGATAGGAACACACTTTTTCACATAGGTCCACTATATTTCTCTCTATAATAGTTCCTTTGTACTGTGCAGTGGGATGAGATCATTCTTCTTGTGGTTACATAAATAAACCAACAATATTTAATAAGCATGCTTCTACTCTGGAAAATATGGACTCTCTACAAAAATTAGGTCATATAGTTCATTATTTTCTTCTATCTTCTATCTGTTAAGTCTTTTTGTTATCATCAGGTGAAAGATTAGATGCTTTTTGTTAGCATCAGGTGAAAGATTTTCAAATCTGTAATATTCAAAGAGTCATGTTACTTGAAGAAAAAAAACTTTATATATAATCTATGTTATAAACTTGCTTTAGGGTTTCTTGCTGGGAATGTAAGTAAGACTTCAAGATTGAAGCACAACACAGGTTACTCTTTGACTTCCACTGACTGATTAGAACATTTATTTCACTCACTGCACAAATGGCCATTTATTATTATAAAACCATGAAGCATATTTATTTTTGAGAGCAAATATGTTGCAACACATGAATATCTGTAGTGGATGTTCTCTACAAGTCAAAATTCATTTCCACATCCTATCTGTCATGGTAATGGTATTGTGATTCATATAATTAGTATTAAAATTCCTTATTATATGTTATTTCACTTGATAGGACACCTCCAGACTATTTGGTATGTGACTTCAGGTAAATGTTCAATGGACTATAGAGAGGACTGAGCCCTGCTGGCCCTTTGCAGGACCTGGAGGTTTTGTACATAATGCTCTATAAATGTCAGGAGGGAAATAAATTATCTTCAATACATCAAAACTGCTGGAATGCTTCATGCCAACAACATTGTTGAACAACTGTGAGGAACTGGGGAAAACATACTTCCTAAACATTCAATATGTGTTTTCTAGAAATTAGGTGAAAATCTAACATTTTTTGAAAACAAAAGACAATTGAATAAATTCTAACATTTTAGCAGTTTTCAAATTGTGGAAGGGTACAAAAAGGCCAGAAACCACACCTGATTTTGCCAAATTTGTGAGAACACATACTGTTCATATTTTATAAGAGATTACTTTACTGGTGTTTTTAGCTTCAGCACAGCCTGCAATATGTGACTAATTATGCTCCATAGCTCTAAGATACTCATTTCCCAAATGAATAGTGACAATAAAACTTTGTCCTTATAGCACTTTGCATGTGTATGTGTAGAAAAGATTTATAAAATTCACTAATTAAGCCTCACAAACCTCAAGAGAACAAGTAAAGAAATAGTTTACTAATTTTTATGGGTGTTGCACACCCAAATAATGTGACTTGCAAAGGTCACATAAAGTCAGAGACACAGCTAGAAAGAGATCAGAAGACATCCTTCTTTCCTAAAGGCCAGTGGCATAGGATTGCCCAACAAACAGTGCTTTTCTGCAGCAGTTCAGATCAGTGCATGCCTGTATCCATTAAAATTTCATTAATCTATCTTTTGCTATAGTTTTCTTCTTCCTTTATTGCTCTGCTTTGTATATTAAAATGGAAATAGTAACTTTCTTTATATTGGGTATAATAATGTAGCCTTTAGTAGGGCAGTAAGAATAAGTTTTAAATTCTTTAAATATTTGTTCAGTATGTATTTGTAGTGTTGTGACAGGATGTGTAGCTTATTAACTGTAAGAAGTAAATAAAAGAAGACTTTGTAAAGGAGAATTTGTGAATGTGATATAGTAAGGCAGACTCTTTTTAAGTAACAGGCAAGTATGATACCGTATGAAATGCTTCATGTCACATTCCTACAATCAGGAAAATTTGTATTTTATTATAGCTGCTGTAACAATTTGGGACATCTATTACTGAAGAATGCTAATCAACTCCTAAAATCACTACATTACCAAATGTCTCAAGAAGTATTAAGTAAGTCCATCATAAATTGACAAATTCTCTAACAGAAATCAATCTGCTTGTCTAGATGAAACTGCAGAATAAATATTATCAGCCATTAACCTGATGGACTGGACTGTGGCCAAACAATATTTAAGCTAAGGAAGCAAGATGAACTGTGGAGAACTTTTCTGGATGAAAACAGAGAGATGGTGAGGATGGAAAATCCCTCAGAAAAAGCATGGTTTTCAATTTGCTGATTCTCAGTTATATTATGTATATAATTTCACCAGCATTCACTGAGATGGAGAAAAAAAAGGCAAACAAAAGCAATGGAAGGGTTCTGTTTTCTAAAGAGAGATTCATCTTAACAGAAGTGTCACTTAAGAAATACAAACTTGATTGCAGAAGTGAAATAATTACACCCTGATTAGAAAGAAAAGGCACATGCAACAGAATACCCTGAAATTCCAAGGAATGGTCTGACCTACACTGCCTCAAATTCCCAAGACTGTAAGAAGAAAACGAGAGGAAAATACAGATATCTACAGATGGCTATTATTGTTTTCTTTGGATGCCTATTTTTTTGCTGAAGGAGGAACAAATAGTTTTTTCTACTATACAAAGGTAAAGGTCCATTTTATATGACTGAACTTAAATCTTGTGTGCCCGTAGCACTGAAAATGTGGGAACCAGATGGGTATGAGGCCTGTGAAATGACTAAGGGACAGATAGATTATAGCTTTTCTACGTTTTCTAATGCAACCTACTCAGATGAAGAAAGATCTGAGACTTAATAGGCTGCAGGTCTTATTCCAGAAAAGCAGTCTCAAAAGCTACTTCTAAAATGTTAAATAAAAGTGTATCAGTGATCAATTCCAGGCTAGGAGGACAGATGTCTGCAAATGGCCACGTAGACAAAGGGAAAAATTATTAGGGCTAGCTCTTCCACCAACAGATTTGCTGGAAGAAATTTGGATTGCCCAAAACAGAGACAGGGTATGAAGTTAAAAGTTCCCTGCCCAGAGCATTGAAAGTGTGGTCACTTAAGCAGTGTGGATAAACCATAATGATCAAAGTCAGTCTTTAATCCTTTTATTTTGGACTAATGGTATGCCTAAACACAGCCACATTGCAAGCACTACCTTAGAGATCTTTATCAAAGTTGTTGGGACTGCACCAAGAGTTTTGCAGGAATTTGCATCAAATAGGTGTTCAGGAAAAAAACACCTTTTTCAAAGACTGCTTTTAAGCACAGGCCAAATTCATCTTTTTCTCACATTAAAAAAAGTGTTAAATGACAAGGCCATCTTGCCTGAAGTCAAGAGTTACTCATCTCAAGAATTATAGAAACAGGATCCTAAATTAGATATTGACCTTTTACCCTGATACTGAGAAGACAGGTTATTTAGTGATAGGAGGAAAATGAAAGCAATTTCCTAGTCTCAATCCCTCATTCATCCTTGTATGTGAATATACTCTCATACAGAGAAAAGCAAACCAAAATTCTGTAAAGTGGCTGCAAAGCAATTAATCTTGGAGTGAAAGGATGAAAACATGGAGTAATTTAATTTGCTGAAGTAGGTTAGACATTTCCAAATCTGAAATGCTAACTAAAAGAAAGAGAAGGCAATTAGTCAGCTGCTGTCTATTGGCATCACCTCATTTCTCTGCTCCGGCAAATTTATCTTGACAATTGTTCATAAACCAGTCATAAATTACGATTATCTGGTATTGCTTAGAAGCCTTAATGTAGGGATTTTTGTCTGTAGTTAAATTTTAATCTTTGGTAAAATACCAAAATAAAAGAATTGAACTATTGTGTTATATGCAACAAGCCTCTTGATTTCTGGAGTCAAACAGGTTTTATAAAAATTTATGCAGCCTACTGTTCTAAGGCCTTGATTTGCCTTCTAAATCACAGGTGCGCATTACCATTATCTTGTAACATCAGCTCCTTCTTTGCATGTGTTAGTGATTTGCATGTCCTCTAGATGATAGAACAGATACACCTGCGTGCTGAAGGGCTGAATTAAATCATTAGTCAAGGTTTATGTCAAGCTACTTTAAGCCCCAGTGCAGCATTTGATTGTAAGCACCTTGTTCTTTTGTTGCTTCTGCACTTCTGTTGCTTGAGTTATTCTTCCTTTTTCAGCAGAACACCTTCCCTGGAGGAAAGCAGTCGTGCAGTTTGCTAAGTCACCATCAAGTCACAGCAGTCATAAATACCTTTAGAGAAATGAGGATTTATTCAATAATAGAGGCTTCTTCAGGAAATATACTTATCTTGGGGACTTCAGTGGGAAACTTTGATGATCTCTTATATGCAGTCATAGCCTACTACTTCATTTGTGCAGGATAATATGTATTTAGTATACAGGGACATTGATTCTGGTGAATCTTTGTAGTTAACACATCTATATTCCTAAGGGAGTCTTCAAAGGAAATATTATGTAGAAGCAGGATGCTAACACAAGGATGCATGCCTCTCTCCATTGTCTAGAAAGGAAACAAAGAGTCATGAGTGAAGACATGCTAAATCTAGAATTATGTCTGCAATAATATTATGAATAACACCTGGGAACCCATCCAGATGGTTGGAGTCCAAGTCAAGTGCTGATCCATAAAATCACCTGCCATACTAATCCCACTCTTTGTAGAACAGAAAGCATTTATGTGTATTCCTTAAATTCCAATAAAAAAAATAACATTAATCCAGTAACTAATCTTTGCATAAGCTTCTCTTGTTATTCATAGTGATCATTCCTGCTTAAAAAAGCATAACTGATTATAGAGCAGTTGTTGAATTAAAAAAAAAAAATCTAACAAAAGAACTGACAGGAAAAAAGTTGTCTTTCACTATCTGTTGGGTTTTTGTGGCTTTTTTTTTTATATTATTATTATTAAGGCTTCAGATATGGTGTTTTATGTGATTAAAAAATACTGTATTCATCCGAATTACAGTTACCAGTATCTTGTCCCTTAGCTCTTTCCTGTATTCATTTTCACTTTTCCAAACAAGAGCTTGGCCATCACATGAAATCTCACTCATCTAACTGCTCAGCACAAACTGATGAATACCCAGCCTCTTTTGTTTCTTGCTCCTCCTCCTCTTCCTCTCAGTTATGGTGGTGCTGGAAAGCACAGATGTCATCTTACCATTTTGAGACCTGGACTCTCTGCAAATGCCCAAGGTCATGGGTTCAGCACTGGCTTCACAGTAGTGCTAGTGGTCCTTTCAGATAAGAAGTACATGCATGTGTAGCCAAGGTTGCATACTGGCCTATGCACTATCACTAAAAACAGGAAAAAATGAAGTCATTCTAAAGCCAGAATTAACTTTTTAACATTAACTTAATTAAGGAGGTGTGAATTCAGACTGATGATTTAACTTAATGCGTAGTATGGAAAGTCAGTCTCATGTACTGTGAAGTCTTGTGTAATTTAAGAAATTCCCATTTAAAAGAAAGGTTATAACATATGTAAAGATAGAAATTCCTTGCATAAGACATACTTAAACCATATAAGTCTTTATGTTGTTAGTTAATCCAGAATATTATTTTTGAGGTATAAACAAATATATTTTATTAAATTTTTATTACTTATACATAAAACATAAATTCACAAATTATCCCATTATGTTTTCAAATCCAATGGAATGAAGTAAATAAGCAGAACTAACATTTATCTGATCTTTCCTGAGTTACCAGAAATAGGTTGATTAGATAGTGGAGTTGCTGAGGTTCCATGTATTCCACAAAATGAGCACATGTATATGAGTGTATATATTTATACATATATATAACACAGAGAAATGTAGATACATTAAACCACCAGAAAGTCCACCAGCAAATTAGAAAGAAATATAAGTGTTACACTTTATGTTTAACTTTACTTTTATTACAGTGTAGAATACAGTTTAACTTGTTTGGCATGTTTGGAAGGTACAGTTTACTTGAGAAAATATTATTTCAAACAAACAAACAAACACTTAAAGATGCCTCACGCCTTATTTAGCACATGTATGATGACATAATTACCATCATTGTATGCTGTGCAAGGAAGAGACAATGCCATAGCTGCCCTGAACGATGGTTCTTGGAAATTTACTCCATGCAACCTGGCATATGTCACTAAATGTAACATGGAATATATATGTCTTATTTATATGAGTCACATGCAGAAGTTTCCAGCAATGATCAATGAGAAATGCAACCCAAAGATACTTAACAGCTCACATATGTGAACTTTTAGCCAGAAATTAATGTAGTGATTTCCGTAGGATTTCTGATTTCTGTTTGCTAACGGAAGGTATAATATGTTCTTGTGTCTCTCCTCATGATTTCTAAAGAAACACACGTGATATACGACTGTTAGTTCACTTTCCTATGGAGGTAAGGAATTCCTGATCCAGAAAAACTTAATCCAGCTAACAGGAAGAGAGCTAAATTTTGCTTTGCTTTTGAAGAATACCTTTTGGAACAGGGTGTAAGAGTATATTAAATGTATACATTTATCCTATGGTAATATAAAATAATCATAAGTAAATGTGAGACTCCTCACAGTTGCATGCTTATTCTATCAATCACAGTTTAGCGCAAGAAAAAGTAATGCAAAGGAAACATCTGTTCCATGGTGGTTAGGCTGTCTGCTCTGTCACCTGTAGCACATCAAGTTAACGTGTCCCAGGATTTTCGGACAAGTTTACATATTTCAGACCTGCAGCAGCAGTCTTGAAAAAAGGTCACAAATTAACATTTTCAGGATATTTTGATATAAAGATAGCTACCAAAATCTTTAAACAGTTAAGCTTATTTCAGACATCACAAGGTTTTAAATACACATAAAATAGCATGGTTCAAGAACAGTGCCTAAGGCAAGCATTCCAGATCACAAACAATGTTTGGTTACATTGAGATATAATGGGGAATTCTAAGAAACATTTCTTACTGGCCACAAAGAGAAAAATGAAACACTGAAAAATGTGAAAATGCAAAAACCTGAAGATTTTAGATTTGGCTCTATCTTGCAATGTATTTCAAACAGGTCAATGAAAGAAACAGAACACTCTGAAAGATTAAAGAAAGTTGGTCATTTTACTGACAGAATTCAACTAAGTTGTGGAAAACATTGAATTTTTCTCTCTCTTCTGTAGAGATCTTACTTCTTCAGTAGGTCAGTATGCAGCTCCATAAACGTTTCTTGAATGTAACTGAGCTTCAGGTATCTATTTTTACTTTGATGAATATGTAAAACTAATAGGTTTATTAATTTAATTTATATTTGTACTTCAGAATATAGAAGCTGTTAAGCCATAAACAGTCATCCAACACTCACCATACATTCACACTAAGAAGTGATGGTCTTTTTATTTATTTCTTTTAACTTATTTTGATGCCTGTAGGATTTATAATCTGGATCTTGCAGCTGGGTTACTATTTTTAATAGTCTAAAGTTATATCAAAGTATGTTTTCGTTATACTCTTTATATGTAGGATTTCCATGAATTACCCAAGTGCATATTACATCTACTTAAACTTCTCTCGAGAGGTTCAAGCATTGCTTTTAAGTGTGGGAAGGATTCAGAAAACATTTTATATATAAAAATTTCCCTTAAATCCACTCAGCCATCTCTGTTTCACTGCTTTATCTTTATAGATGTGAAGTGAATGACACAAATATAATTTCATTTGCTCATGAAGGCCCTCAACAAGCCCTCAAAGACATGGTTCATTTTTATTGAGTGTTGTTCCAAATAATAGGGAAAGGGAAAGAGATGTTATGAATATTATATAAATTAATTGTCCCAGTTGTCAGACATGAGCAGCTCTCTGATAGATATTTGATGGTATATCCTCTGGATAGTTGTCTTCTTGCCCTACCTTAAAGAATGCTATGGGGGCTGGTTTTATAACCTCATTTCTTCTTAAATCTTGGTTACTTGTGGAACAAGCTGATTATACCAGATAGACATGACGTTTTTACTAAATCTGTAGCCTTTCTGAATTCCAGGACTGTAGGAGAATAGAAAAATGGTTTTCTAATAATTTTGTCTTATGGCCGTCATAAAAAAACACAGAGCTATGTGGTAATTTATGATAGTACATCTGCTGAGCTACAGCAGCTTAGAAAATCTATCCTACTAATGGTGTCCTAACCTAAAATTATTATGCATTCATTAAGTTGCAATAAATAGAAAAAGAGCTAATGCATTAAAGTTAATAGGGCTGCTGGAGATATTTACAGTGAGTAACAGTATGAATAGTGCTCAAATAGATATGATTCTCACTGGGAAATCCATTTCAGTATAAAGCTTGTAAAAAAGTGGAACGTGAGAAAGCAATGGATTTGTGCTCATGGCAGGCTACTTAAAAATTGTGTCACTTGACAATGAACTCATTTCTGGGTGCATCCATTACTTTTGAAAGCTATTTTCAGATATATAATTACAGTATGTAATTACAGTATATATTCCTCTTACTCCTCAGATGTGTAATTTCTATCACTTTTGAAAAATCTAGCTAAATACCATATGCCTAATGACAAAGGAATATTTTGGTGATATGGAAAAAGTAGACCTGAAATGAAAGTCAGTAATGATGTCCATATTTTTGTAACAAAGCCATAGACTGCAATTGCTGTAATTAAAATGGTAATAAAATATCCCTCCCAAATCATGTGTCATAAGACCTATTAAATGTTTGTTAGATTCTCTTTCATATGTATTATTGAATAAGCATTTAACATTAAACATCCTCATCAATCTAAACTAAAATTAATTTTCAGTTGTTTTGCAGGAAGTGTTCTCCAAGGACAAATAGCCCATTAACTAATGCTTGCACATATCTTTTTGTCTAGCCAGCCCTCTGTATTAAGAAATCTCTGCTTGTATACGTCTCAGTTTTGCTTCTGTAAATTATTGTCTCCCTCTCTAATTATTATTAACATTTCTATTATAATTTCAGTAGAAAACAATATTTGATAAATGAAGGATGCACCTTTCCCCCACCTTTTCCATTCTTAAAATTGAAGTCCCTATATTTACAGTACTATATGTTTTCCTGAACTTTTTCTAAAAGAAGTCAAAATTTGGGATTTAAGACAAGCATTATCTTCTAATATACAAGTTTCAAGAAGGTCAGGTAATACGTGTAATTTTAGCCGTGGTCCAATATATAACAGGCAAGAGTACTGCCTGTAGGGAGAAAGGTGATACACAAGGGAAATAAAGCTGGAAATAACAGTAAGACAAAAGACTTAAAGACACTAGACAAAATGAGTTACTGGATAAAATGTGTGAATTTGTCCACATATGGAAAATAAATGGTAAGAATGCAGTTACATTCTTCAGTTCTATTCAAACTCTAACATTTGCCTAAGAAGAATCACACATCTCTGTGACAGACCTTTCCATGCTCCACAGTCAGTGTACCTATGATCTATAGTTGCATTACAAAAGCTGTATAAAATGTCATACAATTGAGATTTTAATTAGGTGTTCCTTTCTGATAGTATTAAATAGTTTTTTGGTGGTTTTGTTTGGGTTTTTTTGTTTGTTTTGGTTGTGGTGTTGTTTTTTGTTGTTGTTTTTGTTTGTTTGTTTGTTTGTTTTTTGGGGTTTTTTTTAATTATTATTATTTGATGAAAACAGAGATTATTTTAACATATTGTACTATACCACAAAGAATGAATTGCTTAAAGCACTGTCAGTTACGTCCACAGTACTCTGAAATACTGCCTAGCTGAATAGCTACTAGAAATTCTTAAATACAAGTTATAATAAACAAAGCATCTGCTACTAAAGTGTACAGAATTTTTCAGCCAAAACACCCTGTCATATGCTAATCACATTACTTTAAGCACCTTGCTAATGTCTCACTATAGCATTTCTTTCACTATAGCATTTATTGAAATCTAGTGTGGTAGTCAAAATCTGGAGGACAAAAGGAAACACACCTTATATTTAAAAACAAGAATTTATTGTTAATATAACTGAAAGTTGAACGATCTAATAAAAAAAAAAATAATAAGAAATACAAGTCCAGGTCATATGGTTTTAGTAAAAGAGGGAAGCAAGAAATAAAGTAAGGAGTGTCTTTGTAGAAAAGGTCTCAATATTGACACAAGGGAAGTGGTTACACAACAATTCCTACTTATCTGGACTTCTGCAAGGCCCTTGACATGGTCCCCCACAACATCCTACTCACCAAGTTGGAGAGATATGGATTTGATGGGTGGACCGTTCAGTGGATA
>JANHGN010003214.1:0-44111 GCA_024605025.1 Megaceryle maxima
GGAAGAAATTCTTTACAGAAAGAGTGGTGAGGCACTGGAACAGCCTTCCCAGGGAGGTGGTTGAGTCACCATCCCTGCAGGTATTTAAGAAATGGGTAGACCTGGTGATTGAGGACATGCTCTAGTGGCAGGCATGTAGGGGGTTATTTTGTGGTTTTAAAGTCATGCTTGATCAGGGTATTTAGGTATTTGGGAGTTTTTTTAGGTGTTTTTTTGTTATGGGTATGATTGGACTCGGTGATCTAGGAGGTCCTATCCAACACTGAATATTCTGTGATTCTGTGATTATAACCCTGTACAGCAAGAGAAGTAAATGGTTTTAAAGATTCCTTTCAGAAAGCTTCATGTTGGATTGCTTTCATTTTTTCCAATAGCCTTAATTGGCTAAGTGCCTTTGGGCCAACTAATACCCAGTGAGACCTGAACTCAGTAATCTTGTAAATACAATGATTTCAACAGATTTTCATCAAAGACATGACCATTACACAAGATACTGCCCACTTGGTGCTGTATTATCTCTCATTTAGAATGCAGTTCAAATAATGAAATTAATAGAGGATTTATAGTTACAGTATTCTGTTTTACCAAGTGTCCACAAACAGGAGACATTTGGCTATTTTTACTTACATGTAGACAGATATTTAAATGAACAAACGTTTTAGTTTCACAAGGAAAAGGAGCAATGTCCGAAGCAGACAGAATACCAAAATCAGACCTCTCAAGATGTAGATGTCCAAAGATGACATATGTGTGTAACAAATGTTCATGTGTCTATACAATTGCATAATTTAGTCATTTTCCTTCAAACAGTATTAGGAAGAATTACTAAGATACTTGCTGCATCTTTAATTTTAACACCTGACCCATGAAAATGTGACTTTTCTGCAGCTAAAATAAGATGCATATTGACTCAAGGAATCTGAAGTTCAACTACTACAAAAAATACCTGTCAAGGGATGTGCGTTTCCAGTAACCATAAATAAGACAATACTTTGTAGCCATAGACTACACACAAAAACCATCACACTGTTTAAAAAAGTAGCATATTAATACATGTGGATTCTGGGCACTCAGATTTTGTTAAACCTTAATCTGCTTCCAGAGACAAAAGACCTTAAAACATGACATGAGACACAGGCTCCTTAGAAGTAAAAATAGCAACAAAAATAATTACATACTGATTAATCTAGACCCAAGAGAGGTCACAAACTGATAACTCATAAGTCAAGGGTCATTATAATATTTTAAAATAAATATGTTAAATGAAGTTTTGTACTAGGGTTTTATTGTAATCTCAGAAATTCCTTAAACAGATCGATTGATACTGTGAAGATTATTTTGCCTTTGCCATATTATTAATTAAAATGGAGGCACTAAGCTTGAGTGTTGCAATAGAATATTACAGCTTTTATTAATAGGTACAGGCACTCTCTATACAGATAGTCAGCACCCACTGTAGTGGCGTGGTCTATAGCCTAAGGATATTTTTAGCAGGAAAATATATAGGTGAGAGATCCTGATAATATAGCCACAGGCTGACCTTGTGCTCCAGGTCCTCTTTGCTGAGCATGGTTGAAAACTGACTGTAGTGGTTTGTTTCCACAGAGGCCACACAGGAATTGTGGTTGCAGATACTTTTGCATTACATGCACAAACAAAATTTGTATCCTACCACAGAACCCTGCATTCAACTGTGTTTCCTAACCAACCAAAGTTAACACGCATTTTTTTGTGTCTTGGTTTCATTATAACTGAACCATCAGTGTCTTACTGGAGTAGGCTCAGATTAAAAGTTCAAGTCTTGGAGCTATCAGGAATAATTACCATAGAAAGTTGTATGGTAGCAGGACATTACACTCTTGTTTATGGAGTTTAGGTAGAATTTCCAATCAGCATGATTGCATCTATTTCTAGTGCTTTGTTAATCGCTTCCTGAAGCTGCTCATTAAAAGCTCCTATGTCAACACGTAATGCTGTGGTGGCTGAAACAGAGATTGGGAATACAATCACATCTCTTGGATTGGCTGACTAGTACACTGCAACATTGTGCACTTTATCACAAATGCTGCTTTCCCATTTGATAAAATGCCTTACCGTGTCATGGAGCAGTGGTCATTTATTTCAGAGCAACAAGCTGAATCTTCACCATTAAATGCTGTATGTGAGCAAACATCATTCTGTTTTCATCTCCCTCAACAATGGAATTGCAGTGAGACCCAAGTACAGCAATTTAACATTTCTCTTACAACAGCCACAGAAGTGATGACAGCCCTAGACAATAATCACTTGCCAATACCACAGTACTTACCTACCAACTGTTAAAGCTCTCATAGCTGTAGTCGATAATTGAACCGACCAGTTCCACTGTGCTGCATGTGATTGGTGATATTATCCCTTTAAGTGTGTTATTTAAGTTTGCAATGCAGTTAATTGAAACCCTACTAGATGCAAATCAAAAGTTTCAGCCTTAATTGAGATATTTTGAAAATTGAACCCATTGCTTCAGGCAGGTGCTACATGAGATTCCATTAATATAGGTAATTAACATTAGCCTCTGCTTTAATTAACATGCACACTTTAATTAGTAAAGCATTAACCAACATTAAAAAATCTGATCTTCATGCATCACAAAAACTGCAAAGTTATGACTGTGTTATTTTTTTCCAAGACTCTAAATCATACAACATATCAATTTACCAAATACATCAAGATATTTTAAAAAGAGAAATCTACACATAAAATGTACATCTTTAACTGAACATTTGAAATGGTGAGAAAGATTTCTTAAGAATATCTAAAATATGAAAAAAAGCTCATACAATACTTTGAAATTTCTGTTTAAAATTTATAAATATGTATATTATAGATATCTGTGTGTAAATCTAAATAGTTGCTTTCAAAATGAAAATAATTAAGTTGTAATCAGATGCACTGTTCACTGTTAATTCTATGGCGGAGTCAAAGACAGTATTTTCCAGAGCTCGCATTTTAAAAATAAATGTCCTGTCAATAGTACTAGCTTTGTTTCTCTTCATGCTTGTTTTAACATGTAACATTTTAACATCATGCTGCTCCCAAGAGCAGGTAAGGCTATGACTGCAAACATGTTTGCAAGCATGAGCTTAACGTCTTTTTGAGTTTGCTCAGAGCCTGAAACAACATCCTCAAGAACTAGCCTGTTGCTGCAGAACTTCTTGTCCTACTGTGTTACAAAGCCTACTACTGAGAATCATCACCTCTGGGAGATGGGAAGTCACTGGCAAGCTATAGTAATATAACTAAGCTGGTTCACGATCAGCCTTTCTGCACTACGGGTGCCATCTACAGTTGTACCAGCTCTATATAAACAAAGGACCTTGAAAAAATGCAGTTACTCATGCTTTCAAAACCAATAGAGGAATATTTCTTTGATACAGATGAGGTATTCATGACTCTAGACTGTTTTATTTTGCATCTGAAGTTAAAAATCCTTATTTAGAAGCATAACATGTTCCCAGACATAACATAAGGAACTCCATCCAAGCCTGTGAAATTAACTGGTGCAGAGCTCCATCTTAAAAATCCTTATTTAACTAAAAATTAACATCAGTATATTTCAAACTACATTTCCAAACAATGCAAAGATACTCTTATCTTCCTAATCCTTTCTTTCTGTTATGCAATTACACATATGATCATGACAGCTTTGCTTTAAATATGGTAGGTTCCATTTCTACAGCCTCATTATTAGCATAAAGAGATATCTGATCCAATGCCATTATTTCCTGGGTTTTCTTTCTCAATATGTAGGGGAGGAACATGTATTAATTATTGTTATACAATTCTCATAAGAAGATGCTGGATGTGCTGGCTTGAATAATAGTCAATTGAAACCTAGATCTATTTCTACAATGTCTGCATGTTCTGAACCTCCACTGAGTTTGGCAGTGAAAGGAATAGATAAAGGACTATATATTCTCTTCATATTGCATCCAATCTGCAGATCTCAAAGACAGTATGTACAGGTGCAGAAAAAACAGTATGTCATTTCTGAAGCTCCTAGAAGTACCACAATGTCACATCATGGTTCTGTTTGTTTCTTTTTGTTAAATGGGAAAGAAATTTCCTGAAAGAAGCGTGAAGAAAAAAAAAAAAAAAAAAAAGCTTGAAAACTGATTCACTTAATCAAATTTAAGCACTTTTTCTCCATGAGAGTAAATCCTGTATTGTGTTTCATATTCGTAACACACGCACACACATCTCAGATGTAAGGCTTTCCAGACACTGCATCTACAAATGCTTCCAGCTGAAAAAAAAAAATAGATCTCTTTGGTGCAATCTGTCAGATTTTGTGGGATTCTGCAGAATTTTGACAGTTCTTCCTGAAATTAAAAGAGCATTACAGCTAAAAAATACTTTGCTGAGCACTTTTCATGGCATATTGTTGAATTCACCATATTTTATATCCTGCAAAACCACAGCTAGACTGAAACAAACATAAATAGTCAAAATTTGTCCTGACTTGCATCTGAGTAACCCACATAGATGAGGAAACTATTGTTTCCTCAATGTGACAATACTTTAAAAACAGTGATTTTTCGCTAAACAGGGTTCTTCAAGGTCTGTGCATATTCAGATTTGCATGTAATAGTGAATGAATCCATAAAAATATTTTGTCATATTTATTTGGTTGAATTTAACCAAAATAACAAAGAAATAAGAATAAAATACATAAATAAAGTGCTTAAAATTCTAAGCAGCATCATGAGAATCAAAGTAGTCTCATCCTTAGGTGGAGAACCCATAGTGTATTGACACACAATGATCAAGGAGACACAGAAACCCCTGTTCCTCTGTAGAACATGAAATAACTCTGCAAAAGGCCAGCTCCTCTATAACCCTATCAGAAAATCATCCTCAGATCATCACTGCAACATAATGGAATAGCTGGCTCTACCTATTTCAGAGGAATCTTCCCTATTGTTGGGCAACAGGGACAACAGAAGGATACAAAGAAAAACTTCAGTTTCGATTGCAGTAAAATTTTATTGGGTTTGAATGCTGAATTATTTCTGATTGCTTTCACAGTTGGATGTACTACCTCCATGAGCATGAAGTTAGGGTGATGGATATTACAAACACTATACCCTTCATTAGTCCTGATACCACAAAGTTTAAATAGACATCCTTTCTTCTTATGACCAAACTAGAAGTTGGGAATAGCTGGCACAGAAATTATACCATATTAAAATCAATTCTTCATTCGTCATTGCTGAGTTTACTTATGTAAACTTGTTCAGACTCTTATTAAAAATGAATGGCTTAAAAGAGTGCTAACATAGTAAAAATACACATACAATATTATACTTAAGTAACTTCCAAATCTGCTATACCCATCAGTTTTAAAATATGAAAATCAACTTCTCAAACAGTGCTTTTCTTCCATAAACCATGGTGTAAAAGAAGTCTCAGCACTTCCAGTATCATAAGAATTATAAACATACAGGGAATAAAGTGCATTTCATGTTCAAAATCTTCTTGCACCTCTAGTAAAATAGCCTAAAAGATAGGCTATGAAGGATGGGTTGTATTCTGTCAAAGTCAATGGTAATTTTCTTATTAATTTTTTCAAGCAAGCAAAATATGTGACAAAAAAAGTTGTGTATATATAAACTCATAATTTCAAAGATACGGATTCCTGGCACTAAAATTCTACATAATTTTATGATAGGAATGGATACTGTAGCATAACTACCACGATAGTGAATTGCAAGCAAAATTTGAAAGCAAGTGCAGAGGAGTCAACATTTTTCAGTGGTTACATGAATAATGGAGTTTTACTGCTGTAAGAATAATGTCTCCTCCTTTTATCATGAGGAAAACAGGCCGATATAGGTTTTGGTTAGTAACTTGGGCTGGAACTTTAAATGCCAGCCTTGCTTCACCAATACCGTTGCAGAAAGGAAGGGCTGGGGACACCAAATCCCTTTTATTCACTGTGGAAAGTCGATTTTACCTTTCTGTACTAGCTGCCACTCCTTCTACACCAACTTCTTCATTTGCAGCTATAAGTTTCCCATGACAGACACAGACAACTTCAGACAGCATGGCTACCGTAGACAACTGCCTACCTTGTATTGTGCTGAAAGCTATCCCTTAATCCTTCTGTTCTTTTTCTAACACATGGACTAATAAAAGGTATTGAACTTTGCTTACTTTGTCTATCATAACTTGTCCTTACTCACTAAAGTTATGAGTAGTCTTGCACCATACAGAGTTTGACACATTTCAAAGCAGGACTTTAAACTCAGATGAAACACCGCTGTAATTACTAAAAAAATGTGCTTGATACACAGCACCTGATGTCCTTTTATTAAGAATTAAGAACAATGACTTTTCTTAGGCTATGAAAATACATGGCTAACATCCTTTATGAACTGCAATGATAACTATTATTTTTGTCTCGAGGTTTATGAGTAATTTGGCAAAACTGACACAAAAGCCACAATGAGTATGAGAATGCAACTTTGAGGTTAAACTGATTTTGAAAACCTACCTTTTCTTTTCCTATGTTTAAAATGTCATAATATAAAAGACACTGGAACTAGAAATACTCACTATGACAAGCACTATGTTACAAGGCACAACATTTACAGAGCTACTTTTCTTTTTAAAATTATAGTAGAGCAGTGCACCTTAGCATGTTCCCAAATGCCAGCGTACACCTTCAGTGGGAGCTAATAATTCCAATTAGCATCCATTTTAGTTTGATAAAAACTATTTCTAGTTACATAAAATCAACTTTGAACTTAAAATCCTACAAGAAAGTAGAAATAGTCCACTTAAATGTTGATTTTTTTTTCCTGTGCTTGCATAGTTGTTCCAGAATGCTGGAAAGAGTATTTCTTTCTCTGTTGATCTTGCTGCTTGCCAATACTGACATTCACTACTTGCATCTCTGGCAGAACTTTTGTCCACCACATAATTTGCTGTCCTACTGAGACATAACAGGAGCATGGGAAAGTCGCTGCTGTACTTACAGAGAGAAACTCTTCTGTTTCCATTTTCCTTCTTACCCATGTAATGAGAACATCAGCCTTAAAAGTCCTCCATAATCAAGTTATATATATTTTTATTCACTACATATTAAAAAAAAAGAGAAGCTCAATATTTCTCATCTACAAATATATTTACTGCCTACATTTGTGTTTAGCTTGTTTAATTGTTAATAATTTGCCAACAAAATACAGGCACAGTACACTAACTTCAAGGAGGAGATCTGCAATAAATGGAAACACCCCAGGATGCATTTGCATTTTGCATCTCTTTAGACAAAAAGAGATGGAAAAGAAATAACAGAAAGTTAGCAGAAACTTTGGAGAAAAATTAAAGGCAGGTAAGTTTTCATCATATATTTCTTCTTGGCAATTGACATACATAATACAAAATGGTAGAGAATAGGTTAAACAGTCTAAAAGGATTTTAACCTTAAATTTGACAGAAGCTAAATGGCTGTGACATTGGGTTCTTCTACTTTATTCCAGCTAGTAATCCACCTTCAAAGTTCCTGTCAGGTAAATGACCTTGTATTTCATTAACTGATAATTAAATGGATTTATTCCACTAACGGTTTTAATTAAAATGCTAGAAATATTGATTACCCCTCTCATCCTTATTCCCCCAGATGAAAAAAAGGTTTTAGGAATGTTTATTTAGAGAAGACAGAGAATTAAATTAGATTGAATCTCTATGAGACCTGAAGACTGGTTCTTTCATTTCTGCTGCTCAAGCAGAAAAAGGTTTCAATTTTTTGATGTTTGATTAATTATTTTGAAATCCATTTATGCTTACCTTGGTGTTTAATTAAAAATGTCATTTTTAGCATAATTTAATTGGCTATCTGTGGAAGACTAACTTCAAACTTATATTTTAAAATGTTGGTTTTTTTTTTTTTTAATTTGGGGTAAAAGAAACTTTTTACTTATTTGCTTTTGCTGTAAAGGTATCATCTCATGAATGAAGAACTAAGACGGGCTGGAGCTTAACTGGATTTTCTACATTTGAATATGAGGATACATATGCTTATGAGTAAAGCAGCTTTATTTGGCTGTACATTTGAATCTATTATCAGTCATTTAGAATCTCTAAACTAACAAATACAGAGTGTATGCCTCCAAATATGTTGAATTTATTGTTACTGATGCTAACCAAACTCACTGCAGTGTGTCCAGAAATGCTTTCAGTATGGGCTAGGATCCTTTTGCAAACAATTTAATATACAGTATATAGTACTGAAAAAAAGCATTCAGTTCTGTTTATAAGCAGCAAACAAATATCAAAAAGGAACAGTAATTTTAAATATTAATTGAAAATCTACCTACTTATTTTTGCTCACATAAACATGTGCAAATATATCAGTTTTCATACCCTACCTGAGCCACTGTTCCACTGAAGAGACAAATTTCTTTCTTAAGTATGAAGGAGATGAAAATTAAACTGTATCTTTTCAATACTAAATAAGGATATATTATGGTCTTATAAAGAACACACTTGGTTACCATTTGCTAGCTATAAAACATTTTAGCTAGAATATTCTATATGGAAAGTGACAATCCATTGATAATAAAAATGCAAACCTAATAACTAAAGCCCTAATTCTGTAAAATACATGCTTACCTTTAAGTATATAATCTGTCCCACTGAAGGGCAATAGGATTACTCCCATGGTTCCCACTACAAACTGTGTATTTTCTTAAATGTTTTGGTGACTCAAGACCTTCACACCTACATATTTGTTCCTTTTGTGTTATTTACCTGTGAATTAAAAGCTACATAAATATGGGGTCAAAAACTTCAGGAAAAAAATCACTTTTATGGGAAGGGTAATTGCATAGGTTATTTCATTTCTAATCTGAAAAAGAAGAAAGCTCTCCTCTGCAGACAGATACGACACTGGACTCTCATGCTTGTCAAAAACACATTAATGACCTATTTTATGCAGTCAGTATAATTTATATTTCTCCCCTCTTTCTTCTAAGTGGCTAATGAAGAAAAATTTCATAGCCTGATTCAAAGCCCAATGAATCAATGAAAATATCCTTAATCAAAATATTTGTCTCCAGAACCCCATTTCTTTACAGTTATCTGAAAATGTCATGTGAGCCTGAATTACAGTTAAGTGACAGTGGCTTGTGTACCATGATGAGTCATTTAAGAATGGGGTAGCTTAAAGGTTCCCAATGATTTACTGTCTAAAAGTCATCCTTGCCTTCTAACAAATAACTGCAAAAAGTGAAAAAGCAAAATCAAAACCAAACCAACAACACAAAACAAACAAACAAACAAACAAAAACAACCACCAAAAAAACCAACAACAAAACCAGCTTGTGCATTTGTAAGCTGCAGAAGATTTAAGCTGTGAGGTCGAAGATTAATTGTGTAGCATGATGCTGCCCATCTGAAGTCAGTGGATGTTCCACTCCCCTAATACGCTCATTGTTACTTTTTCAGAGTACTGCACGTGGTTTTACTCATGAAGCTTTCCATGACTTCAGTGTGAGTCCAGTAACCAATGCACCAAGCCCGCAAACATGTACTTATGCAGAAACTTTATTCATGTAGCACTCTTTCTGAATTCACGACAGCTACTCAGTGATTGCTCATTTCCACATGCACAGGTTTGCAGGGCAAGGCTGTTAGAATGTTTTTCACTGTAGCTGTGAAAGGGAATGTGAAAGGGAAATTGGACCTACCAATTTTCACGGACTGTGTTCTGTTCCAGCAAGGCCTGCTAAGTCTTTTGGTCAAGATTCCACTTTGACATATTTAACACCACAACATATTCCTCTCACCTTTCGGGGAAGGACTAAAGAACTTAGTCACAGCATTTTATTTGTGAGTTCCTCTTTTATTGCTGCTTTCATTTTCATTACTGTGAAAGTGGAGAAACAGAATATTATGTTCTTTTCATTTAGTTTTCTGCTATTGATTTGCTCAGTATTTATCAGGCTCATTTTGCTGTATTTGGTCACATTTTCTATTTTGTTGTGCAAATTTATTAAATTCCAGAAAAGCCTCTGACCATGTGGTGTCTATCGATTAAAATTCTGACAGTGATGATCTACTGGGTATTTTCCACATTTAGTTTCAGTGATGATTTCCAAGGAAAATGTAAAATAAAAAAAAAAGTCACCGTATGTTAGTAACTCAGATGTCCAGGGACAAAGGAGGACTTAAAACATGTGGAAGCTTTGCAACAAAGAGCAATCGCTCCTTGAACCTACAGAAATTACACAAGCAAATCTGTGTAAAAATGCTGCCTTTACTATTGCTACCATGGGAAGCGATTGAATTGGTTTGTTTTCCAAGGCATGTGAAATATTTTTTAAAGATACACACGGCATAAGTTTTACTGCCTTTTTTTTTTTCCCAAACTTTGAGAAAATAGCCAAGATGAATAACTTTATTTTTAACACTGATATATGACACATTTTAACCTGTCTACATACAAAAGTAGCGCTGTTAACAACTGCAACTTTCTTCAAGTATGCTATGAATCACTGTATTTCTTTTCCCTTTTTTCATGCACCATTGCCACTATCTTACCTTCAGCGGTTTTGCTAGATTTCAATGAAGACGGAACCAGAGGGCACACATTAGAATTTTATATCAGTTCAAGAAGGGGAGAGAAGAAAGACATATGAAGCTAGAATGACATTCATTGAAGGTTCCCTAGGGAAGATAACACATGTTTTTGTCTTTCACCTGCTAGGCATGCTAAATCAGTGCAATGATAAGCTAATTTATGAAATATATTTCATTGAAACCTGGACATCTTTACTGTTGCTAGTTTGGATATTAGCTTTTCAAAAATAAAAGGCACCTAATTTAAAAAATGTTAAAAGACTGGCTTTCTTAGGTAATGCTTACAATATATGTTCACTGGGGCTCTGAATTTCAGTGCATAAACATTTCAAATGTCATTAGGATTAGGTAAAAGTTAAAATTTACACTCACCACTCCTTCAAAAAAGGAGCAGCTTGATTTCAAAACCAGAAGAGGACTGTACCCTATTTCTTTTAAAAGGTACTGAAACAAAACCATAGTTGTAAGAATGGGAAAAGTACATCTAACCATAACAGTGGCTCAGCTGCCTTCCATAGCAGAGGTGTAACAATCCAACACTGAGAAGTTAATTTCTTATCAAGGCAGTAGTGGCTGCCTTTTGCTCCTCACAGAGCCCAACACATAGAAGCTGACTCTTTAGGAGAGCCCTTTGGGCTACCTGCGCTTAGGGATTTCATGCTAAAGACTTTTCAATTATGGGAAAATATATTATATTGCTGTTAATGGAACATGATGCTAACATAAAGCTTTATCACTTACTTCATCATCAAAAAGATCTCTGGAAAATGTGATAATTCTGTTTTGGTTGGGTTTTTTTGCAAAAAAAGATCACCTCAATAGTTCATAGTCCTTGCTGAATACACTCTCACAAGGAATTCAGACAGTCCAGAATGAAGATGTAGAGACATATGATTCAAAAAGCATGTACTAATGAGGTTAAAATTTATAAAGTACCCTAGCTGTCCTGCAGATAATTGTGTTTAATTTTAACAGTTTCATGATCAGACACAGATGTGAGCATAATATCAAAGAGCATTTATGCTTACAACAGTTATATCTCATTATTTATATTTTTTTGTGGTATATTAACAACTTTTTTTTTATTTTATTTTAAATAATATTCCACTAAAAGGTTTTAAAGAAAAAAATCTATCTTGAAATAGTGGCCACAGAAGTCTTACTCTTTTGGCTGTACTACTGGGAGTTAAATATTTCCTGTTCTGAAAAAAAGAAGCTTGGAGAAATTCAAGCATCCAGGAGCTTAACCACTATTGATGAATATAGTTATCTTCACTACCCCCAGAACTGAAGACTTCCCAAAACCTTTATCTTTAATCTGCCCTTCAAATGCAGTTTTTGTTGGCCCCAGTAGAGAGAGGAACTTTAGACTCATGAGCAGCTTCAGCAAGGTCAATGAGGCAACATACATGCTTTAAGTTTTAGTGTATGTTTAAGCATTTCACCGAATTCATACCACGGTCTTTTTCTGAGCATTTATGCAAGAGGTAAAAGAAAATGTGTCAGTTAAAATTACCTGTTCATTGAGGGGGGAGAGGGTATGAATAAAATCTCTTTTGCTCAGTTGAGTTTCCCTGGGTGTTTCCACACCTTTTCTAATATGCTCTCTATGCTGCAACATTGTCTTTTTACTCATAATTCATCTTCAAGCATTCAAGACTTGGTTGTTACCCATACTAACTTTTACAAACCAAGCAAGAGCTTAAGTCTCACCAAGTTTTATTTATTATTCCTCCCTATTGATTTAATACATTTTAAAAAGGTTTAAGTAAATCAGCCCAAATTTGTAGTACCTCAATTTAATTACCTTTGTGAGAACTTCCCAGAGACTAAATGTCTCTAAATGATGTCTTCAATTCCTGCAGCCTGCTACACATTGACAGACCCTTGTGGACCCTGGTGCAGCTCCAATGAAATCAGTGTGTATCTCCTCAGGCATAAATAGTTGCAAGATAAAGATTTTAACAAACAAACAGAGAAGTTTCAAAATGACCAATTTTCAGTGGTGTTTGTAGAGCTCAGAGATTCGACTATGTGGTTAAATTCAAAATAATGCACGCACATGTCCAAAAGGAATATCAATGTCTAATTTGTCTAAAAATGCTTCTAGAGGTTTATAGCCCCCTGGAATGTTGGGTACCAAAGTACCTCAGCAAATGTCTCCTTAAATGACTGCAGCAGTGTAGTGGGGTTTTTTAAGCATGAAAAAAATATGATCTTTGACTATCTGAATTCCTCTTTTATGCTTGCTAATTATCACAACATATACCTATACATAGCACAGAAGTAACTCTTCTTTTAAGGGAACTACTTTGCCTGTCGGATTTTTTTTGTTACATTACATCTCATTGTTTCACAACAACTCATCTTCCCAAAAATTATTCCAATGTACAGGATTATGGCATTAAATTTTGAGATAGTAACTAAGAAGAAACTTACTTTGAAAAAATAAACAAGTTGGTTTTTTTTTTTTTTTAAAAAAAAAGGAAGTGACAGTTGGATGCTGAGGTCTCCTGCAGTCTTTTGCAGAAGTGTGGCAAGACAGAACTGCAAAAAACCCCCAAAATTCCAGCATGTAGGACTGCCTGAATTCAGACTGGCAGTTTGGCATTTGCACTGTTGCAAAAGGATAAATAAACAATATTCTTGATTGCTTCCTGCGATTTTAATGAACGGTACTTTTTCAGCATTTACATGATTGTGGCTCTTGCTACAAATAAGCTTTGGCCACTAGCACTTTTTGAAATGCGCACAGATATTTATGCATAGAAATTAATAACAGCTTTTTCTGATCTATTTTTTTCAGTGCACAGTGTCAGAATGGTAGTGGCTCCTTTTGACCTTTAGAAAGAAAGAAGGTCTTTTATGAAAGCAGATATTCTTCTTTTAAACAGGAAGAGTGTCAACATAAGTAATGTGCCTGTGAACATTTTATGATCAAGATAATAAGAAAGGATTTAGCTTCAGTATTCACCACACAAAGTAAATCTTTAACAGAGATGACTGTTTTGTGACTTCTTCAGCTGAATACAGTGGTGCTTATGATAACCACTCCTTCAGTGCTGGCAGTCTTATGAGAATGTTCAGAAAACCTTTCCTGTCATTAGACATTCTCAGATGGTCTCCAAGTGAAGAAGTATCCAGCCTCTTGTCAAAGAAAATGTCATCATAAGATTATGAGAAAAGGAGGAGTGAGGTAAAATTAAGTAATTCAGGGAGAATGGAATTCTGAGGAGGATGTGAAAAGTCTATTAAAAAAGAAGTGAAGATCAGCATCTTGCTTAGTACACATTTAAATATTCCTACAGGAAAAGAGAATATAAAATTGAACTACTGATCTCCTGAGGACCAGACCAATGTAGGGAGGATATATTCTCTTTTACTAAATGGACAGATGGTGTGGCTGAAAACAGAAAATAATTCCTACTTACTATCAGGAAAAAGTATGGATATGCAATGAGCATTACCTTAAAAGCAGGGACTATGGTTTATATGTACTGATTTTTTCAACTTGGTGAAGCAACAGCAGAGAAATTTAAACTATTAGCTATAAATTAAGATAATGGAAGGCTATGTCCAGGACCATTTTCCTACTACAAACCCTAGGACTACCTATAGGAAAACGAATAAACTTGAAAGGTTATTCATACAGTGGCTGACAGGAAAAGACCAAAGTAATACTAGTAAAGACAGCTGTAGACAATACGCACATACATAGCTGATATATAGTTGTCCCTATATATTGGTTGAATCCTTAAGATTCATATTCTTTAACCACTTTCCCTCTTTCATAAGGTGAAAAAAACTTCAGACCAGCAATGGTGAAGAGATCTGGAGAAACTCAAAGGGGAAATCTTACTTCCAGGAGACAATCTGATATCAGATAGTAAGACAAAAACATTGATGCATACAATTACATAGCTAAACTATTACCTGGACATTACAATAAATAGTCTGCTTGTCAGTAGTGGTGCCTCAGAGCCCCAGCTATGGCCAATAAAACCTAAGACATCAAAGTGTTGATTTAACTATGCAGTCTTAAACACTTGGGTTTGAACATTTTTACTTAAGTGACCTTCCCAAGGTCAGGAAAAATTTTATGCATAACTCTCTGTTGACTTACACCTACTCAATTCAGCACTTTAATACTACACTCCCTGCTGTTTAATCTTTTTTTCAATATGAAAGTTATAACTAAAATCCTGAATTTGCCATGACTTATACACATTCTGAATAGTATGTACCTAAAATGTATGTAAAATTCAAGAGACATATGAGACCTCGATCAAGACATACACATGGAAGGGAATTTAAAAACAGAATTCACAGTCCAGGCAAGATGTCCAGCTTCTCTTTACAAGCCATGGTGGTAGCTGGGTAGTAAGAATGGGATTTTGGACATTCAGTGCACTGAGCAGAATGTTATATAAGGAACCAAGAGGAAATGATGAAAGAAAGCCCAAATTCCACTGTCACTTATAAAACTAAAATGGACGTCACAGACATCTGGAATTCAGAATGTGAAATGCCTCCTGAACATACAAAATGCAGGTAAAATATCTCTATAGGCTGGCTTTACAAGAAAAGAGCAGTAGATCACTTTTCCTTAAAAAAATCTGGGGATTGGAGCTGTTACGATTAATCTGTTTCTTGATAGCTTGGTAATTAGAGCATTCTCCTGGGAAGTTGAAAATAGAGATTTGATTTCTCACAGTAACTGCTTATACAGCTAGACTGTATGCAAGGTATTGTCTGCTCTTCCTGCTGAAGCTGGGCAATGAGAATCAGAAATGCAAGATTCCTGATGCCAAAGAAGAAGCAAGAGGGATCATGCCTATCACCCACTGAGAGAAGGACAATCTTCTGAGTAAATGAAAAGAAAGGAAAGGAGAGCCTGTGTCCTGTCCCTAATATTAGCCCTAACCTAGAGGCTGATAGTAACTTTTCAGAAAAAAAATTATTAGATAAGATATATAAATATATTGTGAGCAGAAAGAAATTTCTCCTTTTCAAGAAAGAGATTTTTCCTCTGTGTTGTACTACCGTCGTGCATTTACCCTAGGAAATGTACACACAGATATACTACATTAGTACACTCTTATAACTTCATTTATACAAGTATAAACATTTGTTCTAAAGTATAACAGCCTTATATAGGACAGGAATAAAAATAGAACTTTCTTAATCTAGCTAAGAATATATTCATATGTTAATAAACTTACTGGAGTTCATTTTACCATTTTTTTAACGATTGACTTTTATGTGTAGCCAGGACATGGCTTTTTATGTAGCCTAACATAATAGTAACTTCCACAATTTTATACATGAACATTGTGTTCCCATTTGCTGCTATTCGCATCATCCATCTAAAAGGAAGGTATCTAATTGCAAGGATTTTCTCTTTGCATTTTACTAAATAAAATCTGCACACTACAAGAAAAATTGACAGCTACCAAGGAAGTATCAGTAAAATAAATAAAAAATACCAAAAGAGAAAAACAAACAAACAAACAAACAAAAAAAACAACAAAAAAAAACCCAAAACCAACAAACAAACAAAAAAAATAAAACCACCAAAAAAATCCACAGCCACCTTCTATAGTCTGAAATAGGTAGGCAAGAAATTAAATTTTAAGAAACAGAAAATTTCCACCAATGTAGATAAACAATTTTTAGAGGTAAAACTGCTTTTACAAAACTGTGCAAATACAATGCTCCTGACAGCAAGCCCTTTTGAATTTAATTGGGAATAACTATAAGATTCCAAAAAGGGCAATGCTAAAGTTACAAAATATAGATCCAACCACTGCAGTGAAATATTTCATGTTATGTTCTCTTCTTATCAATATATAGCGATAAAACAAAATAGCAATAATTCGTTTGCCAACATGAGAAAAACAAATAAAACAATACTGATACCTAGTTAGTTAGCTTAACAGTCTTTTATCTTGTGGAATAGTTTCCCTCAAACAAAAAAAACTATATTAATCATCTCTTGTTCTTCTCTGCAAATGATAGTACATTTCCAGAAATCTGATGTTAAATACTTTTTTTTCTCTTTGTGATAGAACTGCATTCTTCAATGATCAAAGAGCTGGAAACATATTTTTCAGCATAAATATCTTAACATGACTACTGTGCCTCTTCATATAAGTAGGTGTAATATCTAAGCTCAAGTCAAGATTCCCTAGAATTTTCCAGTAGGGTTTCTCCCTTCCTTCTTAAGATACGTGCATCTGGTCTCCAATTTCACTACATAAAACACAGAATCAGTATGGCTTACTGCTTTATTCTTTCAGGCTCATGATTCCATAGTCACACATACACAGAACTATAGTTGCCAGCAAGATAAATAAGCAGTGAGAAAACCTGCACTATTATTACTATAACTCTTTCCCAGAATTCCTTAAATTCTTGGGAATTCTTGAAATGTATTTTTAGCCCTTAAAAAATGACACATCTTACAGCTATTCAAAACATTAAGAGATCAAATACAAACCTCACATTTTCTCAAGCCTATCTTATGTTTAAGCACCTTTCACCATTCACCAACTTCTGCCACACTGGTCTCTTAAAAATCCAGGATCTAGCCTGGGATCTACCAGTATGATCCATTCTTCTGTGGATTCTCCAGTAATGGCTCCTTATCTCTGTACAGCGATCTAATCTGTTTGGGACTAGCTGTTTCTAAATTAATTTCATTTTCTTCCTTGAATTTATTTTTTTAGTATGTCGTGCTTTAGCAAACATTCTTTAAGTGATACTCACCCATATTTCTAACACTTGCAATGTTTGAATGGTATGGACTATTTTGGCAATTCCATACATAGCCCATTTGCATACAGTTCAATACATGCTTTAACTCTTATAAATAAGAGAATATGCAAGACACTGAATAAAAAAGTATAATACAAAACTATTGTATGAATATCTCCCTCTAAGAGAATGCAGACTTTTATGAATAAGTAACCTTCTCTGAGGATTGATGAGAACAGATGTTTATGTTTGTACTTATGTAGCTTTTTATAGATGGTTACAAATGAAAATGGATATATTAAGTTTCTTTTCAAACATACAACAGGCTGGAGAAAAATGATGACAAGTATCTGGGCAAGCCCTTTAGGTCTTAGAATAAGGAGGGACTATTCTTTCCCAGGGCCCCAGAATCATTTAAAATGATGAGGGTTTTTTTAATGATTTAATATAGTGAGTTGAGCTACATTCCATTAGATATAATTAGACCTAGACAGGAAAAGTAGATCTGAAAAGCTAATGAAATATTATTCAGATTGAATCTAAGATTGTTGATTAGGATAAAGCTAACCCTGATTAGTATAAACAAGATAGGTGTTAGAGACCTTATTTTTCTTTTTCTTTTAATTTCATTTTTTATGTTAGTCTGAGAAGAGTCATAACTTACCATTTACTCAAATGAGGTACATCTGGAAATATAATTTCCTTTTTTTTTCCAAATAATTTTTCCTTTTAGCCTGTTATACTTTCAAAGTCTTCATCACTTTACCTCCTCTATACCTGTATTCTTATTTCATTATATATACTCCATATGACTCCTAAGACTCACCACAATCCTCCTCCATATGGTAAGCATTCATTTTGCAATGAGTTGGCACAGGATCAGTGCTCTGCATTGAGTCCCACTTAAGCTCCATCATAATTTCTTCAAACAGTTCATAGCTATATAAACCCCTATGTTGAGGGATTAAGTAAGATCTAAGTGATGTATAGATTTTTTGCTGGCCTTTCACACAGCAGTGAATTCCATCTTCTATCTAGTCCCACTCTCAGCTTTATACTTTCTTCGTACTACTTCTTAACGCTTTCATCAGCTTCCCAAATCCTATGTGTCAAGCAATTGCTGAATCCTTATACAAATCTCCCTTTAAACCTATTTCTTTCAAAAAAATTGCCCTTGCTTCCAATGTCTAAATAGGTGATACTTTGGGGATTTCAAAAGTGTTCATTCTAAAAAAACCTTTCTGCAGAAACAATGAAGAAGAGTTGCTAAACTTTGCATCCCAAAGTAAACTTCAGTGTTGGTCTTCAGATAGTGAACTAATGATGTGAGTTGCTTTTAGGTCACTACTTTCCCTATGCTTTTACAATACAGACCTTGAAAGCTTGCAGATGGAATTTGAGAAGTCCAAAACAATGCCAATTTGTGGAAAGTCTTCCAGAAACTTGACGTGCAATCCAAATACTTTTATTAGTCATCTTTGCTTGCAGAGAAATGTTGTACCTTAATTTAGAAGTATTTCTGGAATGTAGCAGCTTGAGGTGTATATTAATATTGCCTTAGATGTATTATATTCCACCAAAATGTTTATAAAATTACTACGTCATACAGTGTTTCTCACATGGCAACTAATCTGGAAAACATCCTGTGGGTAATAGCCTACACTACTAACTTTTAAAAGGGACACCGCATCTGCCTCTAGGCAGATCTGAAACCTTCAAAAACAGAACTCTTTTTAATAATTTACTTGGAATGAAATTTTCTGACCAGGTGAGTAGTAGCAAATTGTCACAGTAATAAATTAAATGATACCAACCCCTTTAGATACTGATAAAAATATACTATATATAGAAAATACGTACCTATATATATACACTTATAATATTAGCTTAATTTATGCCATGGTAGAAATATACAATCAGAGGGCATTAGGAGGGTAGGATAAGTGGACATATTTGGGCTTTTGATTATTCCCATTAATGATTTTTTTTGAAAAGGACAGCCTAGAGCACAGCTACTTTTTGTAGTCTGTGTTGCTGTAGGAGCACACAATGGCATAATGGCATTCTATTTCCAGTCAAAGGATAGGTTACCTTGGATTTATTAGACATAATTTCTATCAATGTTATTTCAGATTACATTTTAATTCATTTCTCTAATCTGTCTACAAAAGACTATTAGTCACAACTAATTTACTAATACAGCTCTATTATAAGAAGTGCTTTCTGAAGTAATTCTGATTTTAATTAATCTCTATTGTGCTCTCAGTCCAGATCTTAGAGTGACAGATACACAAATAAAAATAGACAATGAAAAACACAAATACAAATCCTCTCTCTTTCATCCTTATATTTTAATATGTCAAAACAGAGAATTTTGTATCTTACATACTAACATCTCTGTAATTCTTGTAATTCTTCATGCTTACATAACTTTGCAAGAGATACTCCATTTCCTCCTACCTTAAATGAGTCTCTCACAGCAAAAATTTGTGTCAAGGGCTATGAAATTTAAGTTATTAGGTATAATATAAAGAAGAAATTTGGGGTTGTGCTAAAGTTGTCATTGCAGTGTAGCTGAAAATCAAGGATATTATGTACCTGTGTGCACATCCAGTGCACTTAGTCATTAATTCCCTGAGTGGCCCAGGAACACCCTGCCTAGTAGTCTCCGAACAGATGTAACAGGCTGATGGGAGACAATGGACCAACTTAAGAGGCAACTGTCTGACTGCATCACCAGCTTCGCAACAAAGTGCTTCACTAATTGTTTCAGGAGCTCTCCAGGTGGTACTCTCAGTCCTGGAGATTCCTGCAGGCAGCTCCTGCTGTGCCTAGACCAACTAACAGACACTACTGGTAGGCTTCGAAGTGCTGATTAACATCCTGGGTGGACAACCTGGCAGCACAAGAGACCCCTCAGGCAGTTTCTGCTGCAGAACTGACCAAAATGGACATGGATAATATACTTGTAAATCATCAGCAGAAACTGTCTAGGCAGATGAAGAAATGCTTATTAAGGACATTCTTCTGTACATAATTGAGATAATAAAGAGATGTTTAGCAACTAAGTGCTAATAATTGGTAGCAAGGGGTCCTTCACGTGCTGTATTGGTCACATAGGACCATAGGCCAGCTAATAATAAGAACTTAGCAAAAGAGCACTTTGGGAAGCCTCACATGATTAACTGAAGCCACTACTGCAGAACCCTTGCCCATTTCCACTTGAATAATGACTGGACATCTTGTTTGAGAGATTTGATTCCTCTTGGAAGTGCTACCCTATGCCAAAAAACCAAAGAATTAAAAGAGGGGCAGAGGGTTCAGGGTATGGGGTAGAGTATTTTTGTGTTCTTTTTACCAAGTTTTCAGTGTCTGCACTACAGATTTCCAGGAAAAATTAAGATTAATTTTAGAAACTGAAAGAAAACAAAACAAAACCAAATATGCTCAATAGTTCACTTGAAATTATACTTTTGTTTTTCTGGTGAATGACCAGTGCTCAGAAAAGCTGTGAATTATACTTAAAAGAAGACAAACAAAAAATTAGGCAAAATCAGAACAAGCCTCTCTATTCATCCTATTTTGGTTTGAAATATTTTGAGACCATTTAAACTCTGCAACCTGTAATAGATTTTTTTTTTTCTTTTCTTTTTGCAAACCAGGAAGATGACAACACCTAACAAAACAGAAGTACTGATTACATTCAAACAGAAAATTCAAAGAGAGCATAAACTTTAAGTTAGCTGCCTTTCCCGATTCATCACAGTCTGGGTATCAATACAAATATAAATGAAACCGTGTAAAACTAAGATTTATTTTCAACACTGTCTTTCCTGCAGGATCTGCAGAAATCAGCCTGTACTTTCTTCACGAGTTTCTCTGAGCTCCTAAGTTTATTGGAAACATTTTTTTGATGAAGCTTCAGATACAGAAGCTTACTGCAAAAAAACAACAAAATCTGCTACTAGTGATAAACAAAAAACTGCCAATAGCATTTATTTCCAAAACCAATGACTGACTTAAACTGAGTTAAATGCAAAATATTACTGTGCTGAGTAAAGCATGTTGAAAATTCCCAAGCACTACTATTTTTTTAATGTGGTGCTTAATAATATATTTTGTTGTTTTGTAACAAGTACTTTACAACAACATATTTAGAATCCTGGGTTTTAGTATAAATTATGGTCTTTCTATATAAATTATAGTCTTATTTTTCATCTTGAAAAACTGTGCTCTCTATTTTTCCGTAAAAGTATCTCATGGAGAGAAAAAGAACATGGGATGTTTTCCAACTAGCAACACAACTATTAAGAGAGTGAGACATTAAGATCCCTCCAGACAGGTTTTTTTTTTTTCTCTTTTATGATAACGAGAATATAAAAACCTAAAAACTTAATTAACTTTAAGTTTTTAATTATAGGTATACTTTAATGAACTAACAACTCTGCATGCATGATGAGTAAAGAATTATATTTTTCCCTTTCAGACTTTATCATGGTTTTGTTTCTGTTTTTTGTTCTGTTGGGGTTTTTATTTCTTGCATGATCCACAATCTGAGCTGCAGAGTATGCAAGGGGATAAATTAATATCTGCTTAATAACTTAATTTTTTTTTAAGTACTGGATATGTCTTGGTCTGGGATGCAAAAAACAAGCATATCTTTTCAGGCAATTTTATCTGAGGGTTACTTTTATCAATTACACAATGTAATGTTAGGCAACAGGGAAAAAAAAAAAAGAGAATTTGCCATTTTCCTTATTTATAGCTAGACAGCTTCCCATTCAAACAGCTGCAGTCAAGATGAATATTTAAGAAAATAATGTCAGATAAATTAAGTCATACCAGTAACTTCTGTCATCTTTTTCTTCTTGAAGAGTCTCCATTTAAATTAATGTCCATTTGGTCATTTTTCAACATGCAACTTCTGAACAGCTTTAGAGGAATTATTTTTATTTTGGGTAATAATAAATACCTAGCAGTACCCATTCCTTATTTGCAATACTAGTTTTCTGTTCAAAATATGTCTTGTACAGTATCTTTCAAAAAGTCTGTTACAGAAGTTAATAAAAATGTGCTGGAAAGTAAATATTTTATTCAAAATGTATACCTAACCCTGTTTCTTTTTATGTGATGTTTCCCCTTTTAAAGATTACTGCAATTTATCAAATTGGAGTGAATTCTGACACCATTATGATGTCAACATACATCATCTATTTAAGATGGTGTTTTCAAAATTTAAATGAGCACATGTCTAGAAATTATGTGTTTAAATACTGAAATTTAAATATTTAAGAATATGTTCTTTCAGAAGATGTCATATTAAGAGATGTAAAAAGAACTATCTCACTAGTGTTTTGGGTATCAGCATCTCCGGAAGCTCTCTGTGTACTTCTTAGCAGGGGGACAAGACTTCTAAGATTAATTAACTAATGCTTTACAAGTTATGTGCATAAGTTAAAGTGCATTAATCCCCCATGTGGGCACTCTTTCAAGACTAAAGTAGCCTTAATTTCCTGTATCTTAATTCTTCTCAAAGGAGCTAGAGCAATCTACAGTGACTTTACTTCTGAGCAAGAACATCCATATGGGAGTTTAACGCTCTTTAACTTCTGCACAGTAACTTCATTGATTTAGTAACATTTGCTAGGTGCTCACTGTGTAGAAAAGCTTTTAGATGCAAAGGAAATAGTATCACTGCTGTAGGATCTCTTCCACCATTCCGTGCCTCTGCTAATTGAGGATATTACTGCATTACTTTCTGCCATGTTTCAGTAGAAACCAATGGATCAAAAAACCAAAGCGGGCTGGATGTAGAGTCTACACAGAGAGAAACTGAGAGTAAGGACCATGGGTTCTGATTTGGCCTTGTTTCTGACCTACCATGTGGCTATCTTAATAATGCTTCCATCTCTTAACCTCTAATTCCCCGAGTGTAAAACAGAACCACATATTACTTCCTATCCACTTGTTTCTGGTACACATACGGTTTTCCCACACCATAAATTTTCTTACAGCTTATATGTGTACCCTGAGTAGAGACTAGAAAGATGAAATCCAGGCACAGGTGCAAGCCTGAAGTGCAGCTGTAATTTTCTACATATGTCTGATCAGCACAATTTAAAACTTTGGTTTACAAATGTAACATGTGACGGTGAGATTAGTTCACAATCCCTACAAATCAAAGTCACAAATTAGAACCAGATACCATGCGACACTAAGCTATTTCAATTACAGTTTTAAAAATCAATACATGTGGTCATTTGACTTTCCTGACAAAACGTTGCTCACATAGCGTACGTGAGCCTAATGATGCAATTCATATGAGAGTTGTCAAAAGATGATTCATGTTTATTCATACAGTCAATGATTTTTTAAAGGTTTTTGTTCCATTCTTTTGGGGATAATATTATTAGTACTGTTATAAGGAAGGAAATCTACTTAAGTTGATCTTGCACAAAATTCTTCAAATACACTGGATGGCATGAAAATTGGTCTTATTTTATTTTGCATTGCGCACTTTAAAGAGACTGAAGTCCTTCAGAAACAGGAAATGCACCATATGTTTCTGGTACTACCACTGAATGGGCATAATACTCATTCCAGGCTTCATGTACAGCCTCTATCTCTACTGCTTCTCTGGGAAAAGTTCTTGAGAACAGCTCAGCTTTTCCAGGGGAGCCCTGAACTCACCATCAGCTTGCACAAAAAGCAAAAGAAATAAGTTTTAGGTCTACCTAGACTGCTCACAGCTTCTGTCTTTTCGTAAGTGTAACTTCTCCATATACATCTTCAGTATCATTCATAACTACAGCATTGGGTGATGTCATTACCACCACTGAAAAACAAGAATACCCATTCATAACAGGCAGTGCACAGCAGCTCTAATCTCAGCAAGCTCAAATCTGATCTCCCCCTTGCTTAGACAGGACAGTCAGTAGACAGGAAAAGATACTAATCTGTATTTCATAGTCCATTATTTTACTTTTACATTGCTTTTTCAACTTTTCCTCAGATTCAGCCTGCTTCAGACACCTCCCTTCTCCACAACTTCTTTACTCAGCCAACAAACTTCCAACAGACAAATGTGAAAGCAAACGTTTCTCATGGTATGTTTCTACAGACATCCCAATTCTGACAGCCTTTGAGAACATGATTAACTCTACTCACGCTAAGACTTCTTTTGTCTGACTTGAAGTATTTTTGCCTTTATCTGGCCAATGCTACATCTCCCCAGCTATTTATCTCTTGGTCTTCTATTAGGGACCCTTTAAAGGAAAAATGTTGAAGATCAAACGCCTCAAAGCTGCTCACTGCTAGTGACATTTGGCTTAGTCAAGAGATAGTAAAAATCTAAGAACAACTGACTTATCCTGTATTATTTTTTTATGCATATCACTATAGAATACAAGGTCCAGCCAAACATACATTACACATTGAGGAGAATTTAAAGTAGCTACATAAGGAGTAGGGGGGAAAGTGTACATCTCCCTGAGTAAACAGTTGTTTACTAGCAAGTTAAGCGCAGGAGATCATTCCCAGCAAAATCAAGGAATATTTCTACATAGTTACCAAAGGGAAACAAATGTTGTTCTAATAACAAGGTTGGCCATAAAGCCTCCCAACTGAAGAAACAGGCCTTCTGAAAAGTAAAGTATTAAAACAGCCTAGACCCTCAAGAAGATCTGAATGAGAAATGCAGAGTATGCACAAGGCCTTATCTTCCATCTTGATGGGAAGAAAGTGGCAATTAGGATGAATGAAAGACTTTTGATGTAGTTTAAAGATTAGGTGCATAATTTATTTTATTACTACATTTAAGCCCTCTCTAAACATCTTAACTATTTAATCTCTCTTGAATATTTGTTCTTACATTTTTACTTTAATATAG
Source organism: Megaceryle maxima (assembly GCA_024605025.1). Lineage (NCBI taxonomy): Eukaryota > Metazoa > Chordata > Aves > Coraciiformes > Cerylidae > Megaceryle > Megaceryle maxima. The sequence goes on from JANHGN010003214.1 coordinate 25,268, forward strand.
TTTAAATGTCAGACCGGTTAAGTTAACAACAATACACTCCTGAGTGGAAGGGTGACAGATGACATTTAGTCATTTTAGACACTCTTGCAGTGCCTCAGCCTCCAGGCTCATCTTCCAGTGTGACTAAGGGATTATGGAACTGGTATTACTGTGAGAAACTGGTGTTAACTGTACAGATCTAACATCAAAGGACAGGGGGAGATGTAAGTTTACTCCTGTGATTGTTGATACAGTAAAGGCTTTCTGCCACACTGCAGAATATTGGGATAATGTTTGAATCTCAAGGGGGACAGAGAAGAGGATGTCACTTCTTTTGTTTGTTTGTGTTTACCATAGAAGTAATTTATCTTGACTTTCATTTATTATTAGTTTTACACTTGGTTTACAGTTTGACAGAACAAGCCCATACAACGTGAGACAGAACAGCAAATTGATGGTGATCTTCAAATACATTAAAGTTTGCACCCAGAATAAAGTGACAATACTTTGTGTCTTCTGAGGATAGGACAAGAACAACTGTGCATAAACTGCTGTGAGGTAAATTTAAGCAAGACAGTAGGAAGAAGCTTTCAAGTTTGCTAACCACTAGAATAAATTGGTTTGGATGTTACAGAACACCCACTACTATGCTGTTTTTAAGAAAATGGTCAGAAGAAAGCAGAAACAGTTTAACTGCAATTTTTAACTTCTTGTGCACTGGGCAGGGCAGAGGACTAAATGACCTTCTGGAATGTTTTTTAGCACTTTGTTCTATGAGTTGAAATTTTCTATTTTCTATGAAAATGTCACGTACTTATGAAGTAGAAGCACAAAGACTTGCATGTCACTTAATAGAACCGATCTCTCAGTTATAAGGCTATTACATTAGACCACTGCACCAGGCAGCCCCAGGAAAATGCTCTAAAATACTCAGGTAGTTCTTTGCATGGAAATATGCACACACCACTTTACAATTTTTCAAGAGGAGTCAGCATCTCAGCAAATCACGTTGTTATATTGTGTTATGATGCATGATGTTTTCATAACGATGTGACATGTCTAAATGACAAAAACCTGGCTTCCTACCAAAAATGTAAAACAGGTTACTTTTTCTTTTTTTTTTTTTTTTTACCACAGGAAAAGAGCCATTATCAGTTCATATAGGAAATTTCCTTGCAAGAAAATGGCAGCAGACCAATTTAATGCAAAGTATTCCCCAAGTCTGTAATTATGAGAAAACAAAAATGTTCAAAGGGTTTCAGAAGCAGAAGATGCTTTCACAGAACTGTGCATCCCTCCATATAATGCAACTATAGAAATATATAAAGAACAACAGAACTGAGAATTAAACATCGTCCTGAAAGCTTTGGAAACACCCAGAACATTCCCAAAACCCAGAATATTTTTTCTGTAGTAAGGTCACTTGGCACTAATAGTAGTAGTAACTGGATATTCCTCCCTGAAAAAAACCTGTCAGATAATAATGCAATAAATAATTTCTATGTAACCCTATTAGTTTTATTTGATGCATTAATAGAAAAGCAGCAACAAATATTTTGGGTATTATTCTCCTTTGTTATAGATAACTGACCCTCAGATTCTTTTCTACTTGCTTCTTTTTGCTAGATCTGTTTTTAATGTCATAGCTTTTTCATAAACACAATGTAGCTTTTGGCTCTCAAATTGTACCTTGAAAAGTTGCCATGACAGTATAGAGGATTCTGTTCAGCCCACAATCCTCTGTATGCTATGCTGGTCCTGTCTTACCAAAGTCTCTTAGCACCTGCCCAGACATGCACTTGAAAATGTGATTAACTCCTATCATAGATCAGCCATTCTTTTGCTCATCATTCCTCCGTGTGAAAGAAAGTGTTTAGCATTTTGTTCTGTAGGATGTTAGTTTTGCTGCTGTTATTTTAAAGCGTGTTACTCTGTCCTCAGGTTAGAATGGCAAGGACAAAAAAATCTGTTGCAAGAAGACTAGAAGGTGGCATGAAGGTGGCATGACGTATTCCTCTTGTCCCCTGACAGTTCATTTTACAGTCTCATACCTATTCTCTATCCCTTCATCAATTTAGACTTACTCAGCAGCCTATTCCTGAAATGTCCTAGGGAAAAAGGCAACACAAAAAGATGGAGCAGGAGGGCTACTGATGTATTAAGTCAGTCCTTCCAGCTAGTAGCCCACGTTCCATGTTCCTGGGAGCCCCACCCATACCCCGACTCTGGTTCTTGCAGGACCTGAGTGAACACCAGTAATACCATCCCTACTTATTTTCAGCATAACAATCTCTATAGAAGTACTGAACTTAGTATGGAACTATAAACTCAATTCAGAATAAATTCGGTACTGCTGTCACCATACATCAGGTTTATAAGACAGATAATTTGAGACATCAAAGGATTTTTGCTTTAACTTAGCAAGTGTTTTGAGATCCCATGCAACTGCATTTATGAAAGCAAGCTCTTTTTGGCTCAGAAAAAAAATATACTGTCTATATTTGCTACAGATCAAGCCAGGATTTGTTCCTGAATCAGTCACCCAACCCTAATTCTAATAGAATACCTCTGAATAGTTTTATACTAATAACTGCTCTGTGGAGACTCTTGAAATTATAATATATTAAAGACCCATCAGCCTATCAGAAGAACATGTAATTTTATGTTCATTACTTCTTGGTTCCTGACTATAGAATTTGGATGGTTGCACCTCAATTAAAAGTTGAATCAAAGTTAATATAATTTAAATAAAAACTTCAATAAAAAGTTAAAGTTCTGTTCTTAATAGCATTAATACCCTCTAATGACCGCTACGGTCATTACCACTAGATAACTGACCTTCTTGAACCTCTCTTCACATAGAAACATTTCTCCCAACACAGTCAATTATTTAGCAGTAATGAGTGCTCTGTAAGAGATTATTGTTTAACCAAGTACCTTGACACACTGCTTTTTCTCTGTTATCTCTATTCTTCAACAAATGGCACATATTTTTCTATTATGTGTTTTTCAATTCTGTGGATAGAAGGCTGTGATCTTATTCTTTCCAAAGCAGAAGTTCACCATGTAACTGGCAAAGCTTCAGATATATAATTAAAATCTTGAAAATTAGGGTGCTATGAAACACTGTGAGCAGCAAGTGTGGCCCCGTAACACAAATAGTTCCTAGGGCAGGTTTGAGATACCTAGAGAGAATGAGGAACAAAAAAGAAATATTGTTAGGGATGAAAAGACACAATCCTCTAACAGTATGTGGACAAAAGGAGGGGAAAAAAAAGAAAAATAATAATAATTTAAAAAAGACAGAAAGATTCATGAGCATAAAGGAAATGACAGTAAAAAAAATGAGTGAAAGAACAAATAAAGAACAAGGAACGCCAGGGAAACAAATTATATTTGGGTCGACAACTCTTTTTCATAAAGAAAGAAATCCATTTGGCAGAGTCCTGGAAGAATTAAATATTAACAGATCTTTGTTATTGTAGAAATGTGAGAATTACTGGTTCAGAGAGCTCAACAAGAGGCTGGAAGACAAAACTGAATTCTAATTCCAATTGGCTGATGACTTTCCCTGTAACTGTGGGATAGGCTCTTTACCCCTCCGCCTCAGTTTCTTTCTCTGTAAAATGTAAAAAATACCTCTTTTTTTTCAAAAGGCATTCTGAAGTTTACATATGCTGTGCTTCAAACATGCCAAGCATTAGTAGCTACTAATGCCACTACCTATGTCATCTTCCTCATATCTTTCTTATAGACATCAGACAGGTAATTTTGATTTAAAGTTTTTAATATAAGATTCATGAAGCACTTTCCAATTCAAATGCTCCGGTTGAAGTATCTCAAGCACTTTGCACATATTCAGTTTGGAATATCTATTTTTTTCTAAAATAATTCTTTCCTAATCAATTTAGGAAAGCAAGCATATTCTAATCAGTTTATTTTGAATGTTCTGATCACTGTTGTTCCCTCTTGCTCCTGTATGCATGAAGGCAGCTATAGTCAGATTGTGGAACAAAACCTGATGAATCTAGTAAAAATGCCAGTGTGCTAGACTTAGAAATAAGATAATAAAAGTCAGATATTTAAAATCTTCATGGCACTACTAAATGATACTTTGTCTACAAGAGAGTATTTTGGCACAAAATACATGAAAAAAGGTCCATAGAATGCCTTAATCCAGTATACAGAAAAGAATGTCCTAAATGAGTTCTTTGCTCATTTAAAAGCAGTAAATATCTTTTACTGTCCTGGATGAAATCCCATCTGTTCTCTTTCCTTAGAAAAAGGCCTTGAAAACTGAAAGGGGGGAAGTAATACATTTTCCTATTGCCAACACTGCTGCTATTTAGAAGATAACATAAAAGACATTTCTTAAAATTATTTTTCTATACTAATATCATGCTATCTTGCAATCCCCCAGCTTTTTTTTTCATAGTATATCTGTCTGTTACATTGATTGAGGTTTGAGCTACTTTACTGAGTGAGGGCCAATGGAGAAGAGCAGGGAGAAGGCCTTCAAAGCAAACTGCTTATGACATGCCTTCTGTCTTAAAGAGGTTAAGCTAGATTTCTTTCTTAATGAGAAGACTGTAGGAAAGTATAATATTCTTTTCAGTTCTGAAATACCACAGGTAGGATTGCTGTATATAGAACATTATCAAGTACACACAGATTACTACACTGGAAGAAAATGGAGCAAGAAGGACTTTTTTATTATTTTTATAAAATATATTGTTTTTCCAGGCTGTAGTGAAATAGTTTCCATTTAATTGCAGAGAGATCCTAAGAAGGTTACAGCAGTGAAACATTAAAATTCTAAGGGCAACTAATAACATTAAAACTTTATAGCCCCAGATAGAATAATTTAGACAAAAACAACATGAACATATGTTTTGTGTAATAATAACAAACATTTATAGCTGTCAAGAGAGAAAAACACAGGTTTATGCACACCTTAATGGCGTGCATGGGTGAGCATGAGTATATTTAAAACATAATATATTACAAAATTGACAGCAGGCATGACTCTTCTGGGTACTATGTTAAATCAATGAATAAATTACCAAAAGTGTGCTGTGGCTGTTTGGATGTGTAATTGAGCTTAACGTATGTAGTGTTATTTCAGAAGAAACTGTTCAAGGAGTTTCTAGACCAATCCACTATGCATCTTTACTAAGCTGTTTACAAATAACAATAAATGAAACTGTCTCACAGTAGGAAGGAAGTTTAGTTATATGCATTACGTAAATGGGAGAAAAGTTAATTTTAATATGTTTTTCAAGAATTAAAACCAAACTTATAAAATTGCTAGGATTCACTGAATTGGAAATCAACATTTTTCATGGTCCATTTTAGATTTATTTTAATTAGCTGATAGTCTACAAACAAAAGTCAGGAATAAGTCCACTGAGATAAATATTGATGCTACATACAATATCTATACTAAAGAATAAGAATCAAGGTCCAAATGAATGAACTAGCAGAAACATAAACTTAAATATATTCTATTTATTTCATAAAAATATTCCCTGTCAAACAGATGAATGACATTTTTTTAAAATCTTTTATTAGATTGCAAATCTATGAAAATAACTTCTAACCCTCATTGTTGCTGACCAGTTAATAACCAAAAAAAAAAACCCAAAAACAAACAACCAAAACCAGATTTGCAAACTAACACATTAATCGTCATATTTAGAAAACAAATATCAGGCCACACATTCCTTGCCTCAGGGCTGTTTCATCTTACTACACTTAAGTTTGTAAAATAGAACCTGATCCTATCTGCTTGCACTCTTTATATTTTACTTTTCCAGTAGTACTTGGGTTATTATACAATGCTCTAAACTCTGGCACCTCAAATCTAGGACAGGAAGGGCAGTCTGTACAAGTTAATACTTGTACATAACAAGTCTCACAGGCTTCACAAAAATTTTCCAAAACAACAGCAGGGACAGAAAAGACAAAATTACCTCAGTCACCTCCTTCCTGCCTCCCTTCCCTGAACTGAAATGATGGTCCTCAAATGAAGCAATCATAAATGCATCATTCTAGACTTCTATTGCATATCATAGCTTTAAGTCATAGTATTTCAGAACACATGGTGCTGAACTCTTAAGCAGATCTGAATTTTTTTCCCTTTGCAATTTTCTCTCCCCTTTCTCACCATTTTTCCTCTGTTTTGTAAGGGATTATGTCACCTGTCAGCATCAAGCATATTTGTGATGTTCTTAGGCTTCATAACCTCAAGGACTAAGGCATTCTGTGCTAAATGCCTGGCTCCTTTCTATAACATGATTGCAAAGAGGAAAAAGAGGATGAAGAAATGCAGTGTACATGCCTAGATGAGCTATTCTTTCTCTCTAGCCTGATGACGGTTCATAAAGTATGCTATGGGCCGATTATAAAAGAATATGGCATACCACCTGTCTCCTGGTCAGAAATCCCATTTTACATTTAAAGCCATCTTAGGTTAACTGTCATTAATGCTTACAGCTGCCCATGGGATGTGGTTAAGTACAGCACTACCACACGTATTTTTCTGCAGTTACTTCCAGGTGTTTAAGGAACAAGTCTAAATTTCTAAATGTTATGCAGTCCCCACTGTATCTCCCACATTAGTTACACTATCCTGGGTAAGTATAATTATCAATAAATCAGGAGCAGCTGAGATATTATAGGAGAGGCTTAATTAAAAATCTTGAGAAAAAAAGAATTATCCACAAGTTACGAGACCTGCCATACAAACTTGCATGTGCTTTTACCATAAGCATCGTGCAGTCTTTTAATACATATGTCTAAGTTCCACCAAGTGCGCTACAGAAAAGGTTGTTTGTTTTTCATAATGTAGATACCCATAAAGAAGTCAGGTCACACAATACTCAGCACCGTATTCCCTTGCCTTCTAATAGATTAGCTTAAAAAAATAGCAAAATTGGTAACATCACTCTGAATCTAAAGTTTAAGTGTAGTCAAGTGTACTACGCCACAAGACATTTAAGAACAAGTCAGATTTAAAATGGAGGATGTCTTCAAACATTGTTTTACTTGATTTCCCTTTTGTGACCACCCCGGTGAAGAATAGCTGCTTTAAGTATATAGCTGAGACTAGAACTGAAAGATTCTATAGATTAAATTGTTGCTAGAAGACACTGTTCTGAAAGACTTAAATAGGAACTGAATTGAAAAAAAGGAAGCGCCATCCAATCACACTGAATATAGAAGTAATTAAAATACTTTAAAAAGAATAAAAACATGCAGAAGATAAAATTTACCTTTATCTAATAGTATCTTTGTTCACATCAATGTTTCTTTTGTTCTCTATTACACATTTAATCACTCTTAGACATCAACCATAACAGCAAAAACTCAAATACTGAATTAAACACAGTAATATTTATAAGATGTTAGTTTATTCTGTAGATATGAACACTTAATTTAATGCACAAATACAATGAAAGTAATATTTCTTTTTAAAGATCAGAGGAGTGCCATGTCAGTCACTCCTCAATTGAATACAGCAGGAATTTTTGTTTTCAGAGCAGTAATACAATTTTAATAAAATGACAAAGATAGAATGCTATTAACAGAAGCAACAATCTTTAGTAATGACAACTGACAATAGCATCCATATTAAGCTGTCATTTTTAAAGTACAGAATTTTTAGGAGACTATATCAAAAAGGGAATAACTAACTTTTTAAACATTCTTTATTTTGAGCACAAAACATGGTAGAAGCTAGAAGAAAAAAAAAAAAAAAAAAAAAAGCAGCCATCTCAGTACCGGAGGCAAGCTGAGTTTACTTCACTGAAGCCCGCACTACCAGAGGTAATCAGGATGTGAAGCATGAGGTAAAACTGCATTGCTGCTACCAGAGCTAGAAAAAGCTAAACAGACTAGTGGAGAAAGTAGAAGAAAACCCATTCTCTAGTTTTTATCTGAACAACCCAAGATATTTATCATTGTGCTGACTGGTAAACATGGGTAGAACATACATTCAAACCTTATTATTTGAGCTGACCAGAACCATTTTTGTCTGCAAATAGATTATCTATAGACCATTATCTTTCAGTCCTACTGCACTTCCATCTCGGTCTGACCTGGCAGCAAACCCTGTGAGAAGAGTCTCTCCACATGCTACTGTGTTTTGTTTCACTTTTGATCCTGGTGAAATTCGGAAGTATTCTGAAGAGCAACAGATGGCATGGAGAGTGGGGGAGCAGGAATAAGAAATGAGGAAGGAAAGTAAACTGAAAAGCTCTGAATTTCAAATAATTTGCTTCATTAGTGATCACTGCCTATAAAGCCAACCACAAACTTGTTACACCAAGACATTTTCAGACAGCTAGGATTCCTTCTTTTCATCTGCTTATTAATTCATTTTAGTGTGTTCCATCAACTTTTTAATTCAAACCCCAAAATTAAAGATATTTAAAAGCTCTGTTTCTCCTGCAGCTGTAGAAATGTGGCCTTCAATGGGCACATAGGATTCTGAGCCCACACAGAAAAGGAGACAATATCTCTGACAGGCTATTCTAGAAATTTCTGGGTTAGAGTGGCAGATGTCCAGTTTTCACTAAAATGAGTCTGTGCATTTCTGTGCACATTACAAAAAACTTACAAAGAATGTAGATTTCTCTAAAAATCTGAGAAGCACATGAAACAGTAGGCAGACATGAATAAGAGAAGCCTTCTACCAATATTTACTGCAGAAAATACATTATATTAAAAAAAACAGAACAAAAAAGCACCAGTATGATTGTATAGAGAAAGCAGAATGGACAGATACTGGCAAAATAGAAAATCAAGGCATTCGAGTGGTTAATACTTAGTGTAAGTCACTTAAGATAAACGTGTTGATAGGAATACATGCACAAATACACTCCTGTTTTTATATTTTCAAATACAGACCAAACCCAAGTGGGAATTTTGCCTCAATAAAACTTGTGAGAGTTGGTCCAGTTATGCATGTGAAGTTACAACAGCCTAAAATACTCTCAGAGTTTCAGATAATAGTGTTCAAAGATTCAAACAGCATTATGATAAAATTTGTCCCTTGGGTGTATGTCAGTTTAAATATCTCTTCTCATCAAGTTCTCAGTCTGCACTTGTTCTCAGTGGAGTGATTTAGATTTAAAATATCTTTCAAACTGAACTTGATCTATGTTGTAATAGAAAGTAGCCTTCCTTATTCTTAAAGTCAAAAATCATAATTTCTTTGCTGTTTAAGCATAACTGTTTCTATTAACAGTGATAGCTGTTAAAAAGCCTACAGTTGCCAAAAGTAATCAACTCATGGTATACAGAATCACCAAGGAGTAAAAATTATAGAAGCATAATATAAATACCACAGGTACCTTGGAGTTCTTGTTCACATCTTCAATTAGAATATGCCTTTTGATATTTCTGCAGTAAATATTAGAATATGTTGGTTTAAAACATAGGTTGTCTTTTATGATTGAATAGTGTGCTTAATATTAGATAACAATTTAGCTGCAAAAATAGGACTTTTAAAGTGTGGCTCTCTACATTTTCTACTTGGTAGTGAGCTTAATAAACAAGAGATAAGGTTACTTTCAGATCCAGTGGAAAAAAATTAGGAGCTCTGCTACTGTTTTAGACACTGGCTTGTTAAAGATTATTGAAATTATTTTAGATACTATGAAAACAATACTGTCATACAGAATATGCAGCAAATATGAAAGGAGGTTGATGGGATATACAAGAAAACAATTGCTGTGAGCTAAAATGGAACCTGGGTTTGTTCAGCTAAGACTTCAGGGACACAATTTCATTAAAAACTAGCAAAATATTTAGTTAACCTGTGTTATAAAGAAGTTTTAACAGGGCTTATGCAACATGAAAGGAGAATTTTAGGACAGAGCTCATATTCCGTTGTTTTCTCTTATTGCAGTCCAAACCCTGACTGCTTAGCTTCATTCTTTTCTCCATGAAAGGGGGCTCTGAGTTAACAGTTGTTCCTCCTGCCCACTAAAAGACACACGATTAACAGCTCAGGAGAAACAGCTCCAGTAAATAGCAGTGGAAGATGACAGCCCTAAATCTTTCTTTGGCATCTCTGATATTTTTGATTACAATCATTCAGGAAAAAAAAAAAAAAACCCACAACTATTTAATTGAAAGAAACATTCTCAAAATACAGCTCTCCCAGATATGTATCATTTAAGTTCTTCTATCAACTGAAAACCACTTCCAAAAGCAATGGCAACATGTTACTAATCCATTTACAAACTCATTGCTGTAATCCTGCACCTTAGACATCTAAAACTGAAATTGTTATCACAACATATTACTCCCATAACAACGGTTTAGATTCATCCCAGGTGGCCTCAGTAATGTAGGCTGTGGACTTCCAGCCAGTGGGAAGGAAGGCAGTGGGGAAGGTCCACACAGCCTCTTTCCCTTTGAAGCAGCCCACCACCAGCACACTCCATGACAGGCTCAGCAAGGCACAAGAAGATGAGGATATGAAGGACATAATTTAATTTACAGCATTTCCTGGAAGATCTCAGTTGTGCAAATCCTTATGAACATTCTTCCTCACAAAAAGAAACAATAGTTCTGACACCTGACTCTCTCAGGGTGTGGTGGGGAGAAAGCCCTTGCAAAAGAGCTGACCAAAGGAAAGTTTTAACGTTCAGTTTGCTTGTGTCTGTGTTCATGAAAAAGGCCATGGTCTAATGACGCTAAAATTAAATTTTTATAAGCTTGGAAACTTACAGTCTTTCACCCCAAAATTCCTTGCTCCACTAAAGCATTTTAACTAAGAACTTGTTCAACTACATAATTCCTTTATGCTAGGATAGACACAAAATACAAGACAGAAGAATTTTTAGCAGTTTTATGATGTAGAGGAGGTATTCTATGAATAGTATTCTGTATGCATTGTATCAATTTTAAGATTGCATTCACTTAGAAACTTAAAGGCAATACTCTGTACATAGAAGATTACAAAGCTACTTTAAAAAGATTTAAAAAGATAAAGACAGGCACTTCCTTGGCAAGGCATAGGATTTGTCAGTAAAAAACCTGTACCAGAAAGGTACTGAAAGGCACTAAAAAATGTTTTCTTTCTATCTATACCAAAATTCTCACATAAAATTTTCCAACTAATTCTCAGAGTCTGATACAGTACTTTCAACAAAGCTTTTCTGCCCAGTTGTCATGCTCACATCTTTGATATTCTTCCATAGATCTCATTTATCTGTATTTCTTGGTTCTACAGTTGAGACATGATAATCCAGTCCCATTCAATTTTCCATATTGAGGACATCCTTTTATCAGTGCTAGGTTCTGCTACTACACTTACTCTAAAACACCTTTCTTTTTCCTTTTATTCATCCACTCTAAAATAGTGTGTAAAATTATGGTTTCATCTCTCAAATCCTTCCTGAAGATGCCTTTTGTTACAATGAATGCTAAGTCTGTGCACATTCTAGGTGGTATCTGTAAGATTAGAAAAAAAATATAACTTATAAAGAAATGTATTAAAAACCAGCTGAGGAACTTGAAGTATGTATCTGCCCTAAAAAAACACAAATATTTCTTTGCTTCCTTTTTAGGTTCTTTCCATTCATACACCAACATAGCCTGCTTTGATTAGCTTGGAAATTCTTAGTGGATGTTTTCAATCCTGTATTTGGTTAACAACTAATATAAAAAACTCGGTTGTGTTTCACATGCACCACATTCATTCCTCACAAAATCAAAATTTGGACTATTGATTTACAGAAGGGTTCTGTAAATACCACTACCCATTCTATCCATTTGACGAGCTCATCCATGGTTTAAAACCCCACCAAAGCTGACAGATCAAGAATACAGTAATGTCACATACTAAAAGACCTAAATCCAAGCAATATAATAACTGCAGATGCACTTTTTCCTAGGAGGGCAGAATGAACGGCATCACTTGTACTAAAGAGTGAGATCACAGTATCTTTAGTCTAGATTTCTAAAGTTCCAGAAGATTAAGAATTGAAATGTCACATGAACGATTTTAAACTGCTCAGCTGTTAAACTGAACAGTTTATACTATTTATGTACAGACAGCTTTGTAAATATTCAAGAATTTAAGACTATGCCTCAATGGCAACATAGCAGAAACTTCTGTTCTAATTACACAAAATCTTTTCCCCTATTACCATCTTTTCAAGTAGTGAATGGTAAGCTACTGATTTGCTCTAATACTTTTTGGCACGGAAATACTAAAGCATTGTAAGGTATTCTATCTACAGCGAGAAGTTGTAACTATTTAACTATGCCCAAGACTATCGAGTTATTCTGAACAGAAGAGACTAACACATTCAGCTGAAACTACAAAGCATTAAGGTGGCAGATGATAATTACTGATACTGGAAGCTTAGATAAGCATGGTTGGAACTTCAGTTTAATGTCTGATCTATGAGGTGCTGCATTCATGGCATAAAACTCTCTCATGTCTGGATGGGAATCTAGATGGCTCACTATGGACACACACACACACAAAATTATTTCTGCTAAAGCACAAATACCAACTTCCCTTGTACACTTCTATTCCAATAAAAGACTTGATTAAACCATGAGATAATTGTAGACCAGGATGGTATGTGTATCACCAGATGAAATTCCCTTTCCGTATGTCTGTACAATGTCAGAGATGGAAGTCTGATTTCCATTTCATTGTCTTTCAACTTGTTACTGACAAAGTGATGATTTATTTACTTGATATTTTATTCCACAATATTAAGAACATGAGACACAGGATTGAATGCATGCATCTCATCCTGAGTTTCTGCATGTGAAAGACAGAGAAAGAGAAACTGTAAGTTAACTACATAAATCCAATTAGAGGTGTGAAGTTTTAAAAGTCCCCTGTGGCTTAAACTCCAGCAACCCAAGTAAAATGATCCCTATAGCATATGCTGTTCCTGCCCTTTCACTAAAAGCAACTAACTCAGGCAGAAGAGAATGAAGGGCAGTTACATGTGCCATTTGACAATTTCATAGCATTGACCACTGTAACAGTGTATGCAATATTCTAATTGCGTATATTGGAGACTAGATACCCAGTTTTCAAAGTGGTTATGTAAGTAAAACACTAGATTCTGAAATCCTGCTATCTGTTATCTGTTGACAATATTTAAGACTTCCCCAGTAACAGACTTTTCCAGGTTTTAAATAATGGAAGACATCAGAAAAAATACTGGTGTGTTTGCTTTAAAATTGCAGTAAATGCATCATACTGATGCCTGCAGATTAAAAATACAGATATGATAAAAGACTTTAAGAAAAGGCAAAATATCTACTCACAAATATGGGGGTTTTTTGCACCGATCACAAAGAAACCAAAACACTTCACCTGTATGTTCTTTTTGTATCATAGTATTAATCTGAATGTTGTAGTCATAGCATCATCATTGGATGACCAGGACAAGTTACAGGTCTGAAGTAATAAAGGACTGTTAATGTTCTCTAACCTTTGCTTGGTCGTCTTGTCCATTTCACAAATTTATCCTTATATTACAACACTGAGCAGGATGTTATTGTGGAACTGTAAATGCTGGGCATCAGTGTTTAGTCCACTTGCCAGGTCTGAGACCAGTGTCACTATAAAACCATTAAAGAGCATTCTCAGAACCCCATACTGTGGTAAATATTAAATAGCTTCACCACATTATCAATTTTTTCTTGAAAACCAATTTTCTGTGTACTGAAGACTGTTTGTTTAGAATGGCTGTAAAAACTGTAAAATTATGTGCAACTGAGTGGGAGATGATCTTGAGAGCGTGGGATGCTTAATTACATGTCAAGAGGAAATTACCCTGGCTTGCTTTTTCCCTTTATACAAAGCTTTGTTTAACCACTTCAAACTGTTATCCTAAGCCATCTACTATTTCTGGGATTTTTACCTCTTCTGACATTCTTCAGATCCTTACTGCTTCTATCATTAACCCACTGACAGACAAGTCCATTATAGAGTTAAGAGAGTCTTCCCAAAACTGCTTTTCATCTGAGACAACTTAGTCAGTTTTCTAAGCATTAGGCCCAATGCTTTAACCAGTTTCTTTTTTTTTTTTTTCCTGAATCTGGAATGGAAAAGTAGAAATGTTTTTCAGTAATATAGAAATATTCTGGAAAGTATCATGCCCAGAAGTACAGACTCCATATACATTTCTAGAGGACGCCATTATTCTTTTAACCTACCAGCCTTTAGGTTCTGATGTTATGCTCCAAACTGTTATACAAAAATGAAAACCAAAATAACATTTACTTGCAGAACAAAAATATCCAGATCAAAAAATTATAGTCATGTACTAACTATCCCAGTGCATGCTGGGAATACAACCTAAAACTGACCTGAAGAATACTATTCCATACATTTTTGAATGAAGGAGAATACCTACAATGGGCAAATCCTAATAAATTTTGTATACTTTTCAAGGACATTAGTTACATGATTAAGTTAGACACTCTTCAGAAAGCAATGAACTTTTCCATGAAATTATAAGTTAAATTGATCAGAGTAGTAGTCAGGCAGTAACAGTCACAGCCACCAGATAAGAAAGTATTACCATGTTATTTTCCAATAGCACTCGTTACCATTTATGGAAAGTAATATTGTTCCAGTAGGCCTTTTCTGATGGAGAAGAAGTGGCCCAATTAAAAAAAAAATCAGTTACAACACAAGTCATCTCAAACATATCCAGAAGGTGAAAAAAAACACAGGATACACACATATGCAAACATTCCTCCTATTTTCCAGATATTTTAGAATATTACTTTCCATCAGGTGAAAACCCCTACTGTTAGCTAAGTGTCTTAAGATTCTGCAAGAAAGCCAGATGTATTATGTGTCATGTTTATATTCATAATGTTAGATCAGTGCTTGTTGGAATGTATCGTGCCAGTTCTGAGATTTATTTTTAAAGGTACTTCCCAATGGGACAGGAAGGCAAAACCATATATCCTCCAATTTAAACCGAACACAGTCATCATTTGTTTATTTATAAAAATAAACAAATAATAGTTTTAGCAAATGCTTAAGAGATTTCATTGTTTTTCTAAGATTGTACAGAGAATGCAATACATAGGAAGATCTTAGGTACCAGAAATATTTAAAATTCTTTAAGTCTTTTATAGCTATCCTTATATACCACTATGAAATTTGCATACCATAAAATGAAAAAGTTCATAAACAAAATCTGAATTCTTGACTACAAATGCTGACAATGTATTTCTAGACTGCAGAATGTCCCTCTCTTCTTTCCACTCTCCATTGTTTGCATAAAAGATGCCACAGCACTATGAAAACACGTTTAAAAAGTCCTAAGGGAAAAGTTTCCTAGGGTCTTTGAAATACCTCCTTTTCCTATTTCTTTACAGATTTCTAACACCAATGCTGTTCTTGTAGTTTCTCAAACAAGGCAAAAAGAAAAATACCCTCTAGATACAATCTTTAGATTTTCTATTATACTTCTCAGGTTCCCTTTTGGCTTTTGAAATAAATGCAAACTGAAATGTACAGTTATGTTACCAACCATATTTTAATTTTAGTTAATCTTTCAGAATGAAGAAGTAGATGGCCTTTGACTGCATATTTACAAGAATCATAAGTGTGATTTGATGAATGAAATAAGGTGAAAATACATTTTTTGTTTTGTCATTTTTTTGTCTACTTGTGTTTTTATTTAACTGTAGACACACACACAAAAAAAACCAAACAAACAAACAAAAAAAACCCCAAAAAACATTGCTCATTGCTTCAGCTTCCTATCTCTATGATAAAAAGCACAGGGCAAGGAGCTACCACCTATCTATATGAAAAATTTACTGCAGTATAAACCATACCTACATTTCTCCCTTTTCAAGTAAATATTTGAATATAATTATTCCAAGCTAGGGAGTCCATAATTTTCATAGCAAAAATCAAGCACTTTTAATGTGATTATTTTGATTAAGCAGTTATTTTGCCTGTGGATGAGTCAAGCTGTTCAGGGTCATATTATTGGCAGGGTAAAACCTTAACTTTGTGCTAGTCTGTTTACTTTAACAGACCTGACTATGAAACCCAAGTGTTGCTCCACTGCCTACTTCCTAAAGTGAGAGTTATGTGGCCCAGGAGCATTTTTCACCACACAAGTGATAATGGATATCAGTTCAAATTGTGTCTCCTGCATACAGGTCTTTTCCTGTATTTTTGTTTCATTGTTTTCCTTGGCTCTTCCTCCACCATCTCTAAGATCATTCTTACTATCTAGAATTATGGTAAGAAAACACCAGAACATTTAATGTAATCCTAGCCAAGAGTCACTCTACAAACGACTCTCTAGGAGGAACTGAATATCAATGCAAAGGACTGTCTGGCATCACAATTTGACAATCTGCGCAACACAACCATCTCTTTCATTTCAAGAAACAGGGATCTTGATTTTTTCTATAAATTTCAGCCTGCTTCATGCCAAGATATTAAGAGTTATTGCACTGCTCTGCTGCATATTCTTTGCTTAGAATGAAGTGGAAAAATCAAGAATTTTCCAATGCACCCTCCCCCAACCACCTTTGCTTACTACACTGGAAATGAAAGGTCACAGACCCTATGCCAGAAGTTTTTACTGGGTGTAATGTCCCTACACTGCTTGCACCAATTTGAATAAGCATGTCTTGTACTTAAAATGCTCTTAAAAATGCTAAGTTTGGCAACTGGTAAGTACTATAGCCCTCTTTAATATCCACAAAATAATGATAGGTGTCAATACCTTATTCTTAAAGTACTTATATTCAATACATGCACTATTACAAAGGACTTAAACCCAGAGCAAAAAGATTTGTGACAAGGCATATGACCTTCTTCCCACTACAGTGGCCATCCCCTAATTAAGCAATGCATCTGATAGTCATTAACAGGAATGAGATAATGAATCACTTTCTCTCTTCTTTGTTAATTTGCTGTAACCAAGCGGCTAATGGATGTCAGAGCTGAGTGATTGCACTGATTATAGTGATTTATAGTTGCAACAAAACAATTTAAAACCATTCTGATTATTCATGTTAAAGATGCTTTATGTTTTGTTTACTAAATGCTTTATGTTCCCCCTCATGCCCCTCTACACACAATGAGACATATCTTCCTGGAAAACTTGGAAGTTCTAAGATATTTTTTTATTATTATTATTATTGTTTCAGAGTAAGGCATTTCATTTTGTTTATAAAAAAAAAGTTTACCCAGTAGAAATGAAAAGCCTTAGGGTGGAAAGAAAACTTCAGTGGTGCCTAGTTCAAAAGAAGACGGAAATAAGAGGAAATAAGACAAACTTCAAGCCACTTACCTTAGGGCTTCCAGTCCCTTCCTCATTCTCTGCAGACACATCAGTAGCCAGTATCTCTGCTTTGATGATATCCAGAGCCCTAAGAATCCAGCTGTGTTGCCGTTTGATTTGCCTCTGTAGTTCCTTCCATTGACTTGCAATCATCTGCAGCATGTCCTTCAGTCCTTCTCCAAAATGAAGGGGGGAAAAAGTAAAAGCTGTAACCTCAACTGCATCTTTAAATATTATTCTTTATGCAAAGAATTAGAAGGATATTTAAAAGGATAAATGCTAAGAGAATTTTAATGTATTTTCTCAGCAACAAATCCAAGCATTACTATTGGTCACACTGCAAAACAAGGCTATAGGGTCAAAACATTTCTTTTAGCCATCATGTTAAATTTTGATTATGTTTCAGCTGACAATTTCAAGAAAAGGAAAATCCCACATAAACTGTGATTTCCATGCAGTACGAAACACTATGGTAATCTCATCCCCTAATATCTAATCTTTATCTCAAAACATTTCATAATCTTCTAAATACATTTTTCTTACCTCCAACTTCTGTAAATATTTTCTGTAGGTTACAAATTACCATTTTCTAAGTACATGATGATATGCACTACCCTTTGCTGTTATGGCTTGTATACATTTTTGGAACTATACATAGAAGTCACTCATTTCCTATAATTTTCACACAGAGATCTGTCTGATGCTGTGAAACAATAGAGGCACAATGTATAGCATGACCAGAAAACAGACCAAAGGATAACTTCAACCTGGATGAAAAGCATGCTAAGTAGGCCAAAATTAAGATGGCATTGCGTAGAAGTGTATGCTGATTAAAACCCTATTATCACACAAATCACGCAAACATCTAAAAATATAGGTGGTGGTGGTGGGGATAGAGAAAGGAAAATTAGTATTTCTCTCTCCCTCTTCTTGATTTAAGGCCTCTGTGGAAAAAAACCAAGCCTAACCAAAGGAAAAAAGGTATTTTTAATTTTAATATATTCCTCATAAATATATTAAAAATCAAGGTAAGAATTAGTTTAAGTGGCAAAATAAAGCTTTACAATGAAATTACTCATGCAGAGTGTGTAAAAATATATATATTTGAAATCATAATTCATTATCTTAAAGTTATTTCCATAGCACCTACATCAAAGAATGTGTCACTGTGAAGTTTTCAGTGATGTGATTTCAATTGAAACTCAGCTGAGCAGCAAGCCCAAAATAAAATGAACAGACTATTTGCAGGCAGTATTTCATTTTATAAGTATCACTGCATTGTATGCAGTATATGAAACATTTATAAATCTTGAAGGTCAATCTGATAATGTAAATATTAATAATACATAAGGAAGTGAATATATGCAGTAATTTACAGCAATGCTTCTTCATTCTTTAATAGTCTGGAGACATAAAGACTTGCAATATTTCAGAAGGATTTACCTGATTTGTGAGATACAATAAGCTCAAGAAGTTGATGTCCTTCTTCTACCACTGCTTCTTTTAAAGCACAGTGGCTATCTACATTCAACTTAAAACTCTGGGGG
>JANHGN010003214.1:44121-57005 GCA_024605025.1 Megaceryle maxima
AAACTTAAAAAAGTTGAGTCCTTCCTTCAACCCCCTGTTTTTTTAAAAAACAGGGGATATCTAAATAAAACAAAAAACGCTGGGGGGGGGAAAAAAAAAAAAAAAAAAAAAAGAAAAAAAAAAAAAGACAGAGAAAAAACCTCAGTATAAGACGTTGAGAAGCAGTTATCATAAAACACAGGTACAAAATTACTTGCTGCTTTTTATCAAGAACCACATCCCCATTTACCCAATAGACAAACTAATTTGCGATACTAAAAGCTACTGATATTTTGGATCTGGGCTCAAAATGTTTCCATTAGATCAGCAAAGTGCATCTGTGTTGAGACAGCTGACAAATCTAGAAATTCATTAGGTTTTATGAAAAGTCACAACCCGTAGGCTATATCTGGAGTAACAGTGTTCTATAAAATACACTAAATTTATGCCACCACATATGAGCTGTGTTTTTTTCAGATTTCTCTGAAATGTTGGTGATAGCACTATTTATGAAACCATGAAAAAATTACAGCATTGAATATATTGGCCTTATGTGCACTCATACAAATCTATTAATATTGTGTTTCTGAGTTAACTCTCATATCCGTTTTCAAAGAACAAATCAGACTGCTTTAGATCTCTGCATTCTTAAGTTGCAAATCAAGTATTTTTCATCCTTTTTTCATTAGTTTAGAAAGGATCTCTGCTTTAACAGTGATTTTTAAAATTTGTTTCTTTTTTTAATTTACTTTTTATTTTTACAAATTGCACTAAAATCTAGTAATAAGGAAAGTAGAAAGATAATCAACTATATGTTATACCATTTTAAACACCACTGATAACAGCTAAATTTATCAATTATTTGACAGAGCTTTTCTGTCATACATGTAAGAAAGACAAACAAAATACAATAAATACAGGGGTACTTTAACCATAAATCATGTGCAGCCCTGAACATACAGATGCTACTCTTGCTCTCTTTGAAATGTCTACAGAATGAATGAAAACAATATTTGACTCCTTGGAAGAAAAGAGTTTTGCCTTCTCTTGGGAATGAGTTAACTAGCAGAGATGAAAGGGACTTTGCAAGTGCACATTTGTAGCTTCTGGTTTTTATAAAGCTTACACGTCTCCAAACACTTGTGACCATGGTGGTACCGAAGTAGCAGACACCGCAAAATACTCAAAAGCACTCATTTCTTAGGGAAGCGACCATTTCCTTCCTTTCATAATTCCTGCAGTCAGGCTGATAGGCATAGCAGAAAATAATATTGCCAGAACTGTAATAAAATTATGTTCTTTTACTGTATTTGTCATGGTTGAAAGAAGCACGTTGCTCAGACAGACTCTTAACAGTCTCTTAACAGCAGCACTGTACCTGACGGTTAGTGACAAAAATAGTGATAAAGAGCAATAAATAGGAATTTTGCTAACTTCAGCATTTTGTCTAGCCCAATTTTCCTTGTAGGGGTATCTGAATGTATTGTTTTGTACCAGCTGCTGAACAACTGTGTCAGCCAAGAGAAGTTAAAAAGGAAAAAAGATGCCTAGTTTATATCTGTCCCTTTCTTAAATCTAGAGTTTTATGAACCCAAATCTAGAAGTTCTTTTTCCTTCCTAAGAGCACATCTGAACAAGCACTGACAATATTTAATTTACTGTTTACTTAAAACAGGCTTGTACTGAATAGTTTGTAATCATGCACTTCACAGGAAATGCACTATGCGTGTGCCTCACACGGCAAAAGAGAACCTAAAGGACCTGAGAGTAGGTTGTGTAATTTCATGTAATTGAAGTTGAGTATAGATGCAGCTGGATGTGGCAGTGTCTCGAGATGATGTGCATGTGTTTGATAGGAAAATTGGAAAAGATGAGGTATTCTTTTTCATTAGGGAAAAAAAAAAAAAGGAGACTTGCTGTCCTAGAAATGATTCATTTAACATAACGCACCAGATACTACAATACAGCTTGATTTTCAGGTGCACCTATTAACCAGTAATAATGTTAAACTGAAGAAGCAAAATATGATGAATAAAGATGGGGCCAAACTTTTGGGTTTTGACTAGTAATACTCTCCTTGTGCAAAATTCTGATTTTACAGATAAATTATGCAGGGCACAAATACTCTGAACATACATGAAATTTAGCAGAAATAAACCCTTATCAGTATAGAGGCATCAAAAGGAGGGAACCATGCATTTAAGAATAAATACAAACAAGAGTGAAGGAAATTGTCGGTTGAGGTAGTAAAGTATGAATTTTGGCTTTAGAACTATATATGATCTATAATTTCTTACGGGTGGTAATTTCCTAAGAAAAAGGAACAAACAGACAAGTACACTGGAAAGAATATCCCTCAGTCAGTGCATCAGTGCTCATGGCTCCTCATATATGCAGGGCTGAAAATGTGACACATGAAAGAGGCAGACAAGTTGAAGATGAAACAAGTATTACATGTATATACCATGGAGAAATGCAAATTTGCACAGATAAATATAAAATCAGAACAAATATTAGGAATGGAGGAGGATCTTCAAACACAGAAGTCCTCTCCCATCCTTGATATTTCCCATTTCCTACTGTTCACTTATGCCACTTGGAAAATTGTAACTCTAACAGTGTGTGACCCAGGTACTCTGCTCCCCTCCTCCTCTGATCTTCCCTGATAATGAATGGAGCCCTTGCATCTGAAGAGAGGAAAAGAGAGGAGCAGTGAAGTCAATTAATCAAAGCCATTTTTCCAGACACATTTGCAGCTATGGAGCAGTCAAATATCACACATGAGCACATATACATTATGGAAAATGCATGTGCATTGGCCTGACAGCAGCTTTTTAAACAACACATTAATGTCATCCCTAGCACTACCATGTATATAATGTAGTTTACAAGCTGCAACAAGCAAAATTTTGTTATGAAGCTCTCTGAACTTTTCCTGGTCACCATGCACCTATACATAAATATCAGCTGCTCTTATTTAGCAAAAAAGGAAAAGTGAGGCAGCAACCATGCATTTATATTAAAGCTACAGAATAGTGAAGAAAGGAATAAATACTCCAAAATTACAAAGGCCCAGGAGTGCTATCTTGTGTTGACTGCATGGGGCAAAGGAGCCCAGCCTTCAAAAAATAAAGCTGTCCCCTGACTTTTAGGAAACTGATTCATCCATCAAACAATACTGCAGAACCTCCATGGGGAAAAAGAGCAGCATCTCCTGACCTACAGTGGGCTCTGAACACACTGAAAATATGAGAGTACTTTTCCAGCATACAATAAACTCTCCCTCTCATCTCATTTGTCTTTGCAACTGTGGATGAGAAAAAGTATTTGAAAAAATATTTATTTGAAGTTCCCCTGAGGATTTATATTATAGCTGTTGATACCTAGATTTAGGAAACTTCTCTAAAGTAGGTACCCTACTGTACGTACACACTGAGTTCTGACATGCAGTCGTTTGCTGTCTTGCAAACCCCTGTTATTAGCATATCTTTGTAATTTGGTAAAACACAACCTGGGTTTTGACCTATTCATGTCTGCAGCAAGGAGACAGCTATTAAATATTTTTGTTCCCAGAGGCAAAGAGACTTCCTATAAGCAGGTGGGTTTTTTTTTAAAGTCATTATGTATCCAACTAATTATTTTCAGTGTACTTTGTGTCTCTGAAGCACAAATAAGCAACTACGTACCATATGAACCTACAATGTATACATATAGATATATATATACTAGTTTGAATGACACAGTAGTTTACATCTATTGTCAGATTAAGAGACTATATTAGAAGAAATATTTTTATTTTCTCAGTGAATCTTACTATTAGCATTTGTGGTATACTGAGGTACCACTGACCCCTAAAGATTTTCTGGAGATTCATTTGCTATGTATTTATTTTAGAGCAATGTACAGGCATTTAAAATTATCTAAGTTACCTACAATTTTAGAATTCGAAAAAGAAATCTTAAATTAAAATTTCCTAATAGAACTTCTGTATTTAGGTACAGTTGGATGTATATTTTGGCAAAGATTGTAGCACTATTAATTACAACACTCACTGTGACAGCTATAATTCAACTGTGAAATTCAGAGCAATGGGAACAGTTTCTGGTAGAAAAGAAATAGTTTAAAAATGCTTGCTATGACAAAATACCAAGATATCAAGTGCTGAAATCAACTTTTGGTTATGGAAAGGTAGTTTGTTGGGTGTTTTGTTTTTTTTTTTTTTGGTGTTGTGTTTTTTTGTTTGGTTTGTTTCTTTCTTCTCTCTCTTTCTCTCTCTCTTTCTCTCTTTCTTTTCAGGAGTTCTGACCACAGAGAAAGTCTCTGTTTGGTCACACTATAGTATTAATGCACTTGAGTTAATAACTCAATAAGTCATGTAATAATGTGATGGTATTTTCATACTCCTGAATACTACCTATCAATGACATTCAGTAAATAATAAAATAACCACCAGGTAAGCTGCCCTTATATTAACATGAAAATGGTCATATATTTAGCATTCTAATAACATAATACTCAATATATAATTAATTGGTCAATGGTTACATAAAATTGATATTCATAAGCAATTTATACATGGAAAATGATCCTATCTTCTATGAAATAGTGCATTTCACACATTACATCTACAAATAGATCATCAAACTGTTGGACTTCTTAATAATTGGGAAATATCTTATTTCAGAAAGCCTCACATTTTTCATCAGTGATATAAAACCTACTTCATACTAGAAGTCACTAAGATATGTTTTCTTGGGAATTAAATGTTACATGTGAAATGGTTCCAGTCAATGTCTCCTTTGTTCAAAATTTCTGTAAAAACTAGGTGACTATAAAGAATTTTTTATTTTATTCTTTTCTTTTAAGCTGTATTTCTTAGTGACACTCCACCTGTTAAACAGAACACAAGCACTATGGCAATGTTTTATGCAGCTCCATAGTCAAGGTTGATTTTTACCACAATAGCAGGGATTCTATCTTTGTTTTTTAAGGAAAACATAGTGAATCCTCCTCTGCAGTTACAAGACCCTCTAAGGGTCTTTTTCTTCTCTGCCCCTAGACTACAAACATACTGTCCCTGTGGCAATGATGGCCAAGAGGCCAATTATCACCAACTGCTATGTAAATCTCTAATGCCTAACACAATATGACCATTGTTTTCCTCAGTTGAATTAAGCATTACAAAAAGAAATAACCAATGGCAGATGGTAGATATTTTTTTAAGATTGAATGGCTAGTAGAAAGATGTGGTCTTCTACCCCTTGCAACAAAGAGAAAGCTTTAAAAGACAATCATTCCTTGGATTTCTCTGGGGGTAATTCCTTTCACTGGCACCTGTAGACAGATAAAAATGGGCAAAGTAACAATATCTCTATGTTGAATCAGCATATCATATTATAATCTCAAATGCCTTTAAAATTGACATAAATATATAGATATGATTGACATAAAACTGATCCAGGAACATCACTGCTGAAATACCATGATCATCATCTCATGCTGGCATTGTGCCACTGTAGATATAGGATGTCAGATGGTTTGACTGCTCAGACAATTTCTTTGTATAAGTTTATAACTCCTTTAAATACAATATTAACTGAACATTTTGAGTTCAAAATGTTTAGTAATGAGATAATTATAGCAACCCTGGGAATGCTTTTACCTTATGATCACTGATAAGCATTCTCCACCTTTCACTTGATCTGAATGTACTTTTTGCCTGGGAGGACCAAGCACGTTTATGAAGAGCCAAACTGGTGGGAGTTTAGGGAAGAGCAAGCAAAATATGTTCAAAAGTGGAAATGGTGGAAGATTAAAAGAAATACACAACATTGACTAAATGATGATTAAGAGAAAGGGCTATTATTATCTACTATTATCCATGAATCTGAACACCAAGAAGGAAGATTGATTAGCATAGTGCAGTATCATAAGATATAGTAGATGGGAGTAATGGAATTATGAAAGAGGAAGTTTAAGAAAAATGCCAGTGAAATTTTCCCCAGAAGTCAGATCTATTAGATTGTGTAATAATCTCCTAAGGGAAACTGTGAAAGCCCTGCTCCCTTGAGACCTTTAAAGCTAGACTGGATAAAAATGTAGGACTAAAGACTGCAGTGTAACAGACTGACAGAGGAGTAGTCCAGGTCTTTCACATCCCACAGACTTTGTGACAGGCCAGCAAAATTAAATACAAAGGGGCAGGCACTACCCCAGTAGTCCTACAGTAATTCATACTTTGTAAAACCATCTCATCCCTTTCTTCTCCATCACAGCTTCTGCCATTCCAGTCTTAGGCAATGTGGTTTTTTCCCCTCTGTTACTCCTTAAACATGAGTAGCACAGCCTTCATCACATTAAATACTTTAGGTCCCCCAGTTTCTGTTTCTCATTCCTTGTTGTCTTTGTCATCTCTTAAGGAATTCAGAAAAGGTTTGAATGCATGACTTTAGGTGTGGAGAAAGGGATAGTTACCCCAACTCCCCAGGAAGCCTGTTTTGAATATTTAGTTTAGAAGACACAGAGGCTATTTTTGCAGGTATTTCCTATTTCAAACTGATATAAATTCTTCTGCTGCCAATTCTAATTTATTTTTTTGCATTTCTCTACATAAATTTCTCTTTGCTTTTGCCCGTCTATACTTTTTACATTGTTAAAAAAAAAAAAGTTAACATGAGGCTTCCTAAATTGAATCTCTATTTATCAAGAGACAACAAGGGATGGAAGAACACACAGGAAAGCATATGGACAAAATGGCTATATAATGAAACAATTGCTAAGTTGCCATAAGCACAGTGAACTGCACATCCAGTTCATCATATATAACTCTTCTTAATCATTTCTTGTCTTCTTGAGATACAAAAAAATTGGCAGAAGTCACAATTTTCTGAAGACTACATAGGCCTGGCTGATCTTAACTCTTTTCTAAGTACACCCCTTCCACCAGGAGACCCACTGCATCCAAAAGCTATTTCATCAAAATATGCCTAAGTTGTATTGTCCTACCACATGCAGAAAAAGGCCAGCCAAGACAAAAAAGCTTTCCATCACAAAGAGAAATTCATGGGGCATATCAGCCTTGGAAAATATAGATCTACTAAAGGAGAAAACACTTATGCACATATATTACTTAAATATAAATTTACTAATTTACAAACCAAAAAGCACTCCCTGGAACTAAATAACACTGCAGTTTTATAACAACCCTCAAAAGATTTTAATTCTTCTATTAAATTTTCGGGGGAATAGGAGGGAGATATAACTTGCTTCTCATATATATATATGTACAGATGTAAGATTTTATTAAATTTAAAGGGGAACTAAAATGCCTTCAAAGGCAAAATATATCTAACAAACTTGGATCCCAAATTATTAACCTAATTAATCTGTAGAATTAAGAAATTAAAACAAAACAAACAAAAAAACAACCAAACAAACAAAAAAACCCCACACAAGACCATAGGAGATGTAAAGAAAAACATTTACCAATCAAGACCTCCATTCACATCCTGAATTTGCTATCTTTCTGGAAACCTTTGGCATTGCAAATGCCAAAACACAAACAGCAATTGTATTATATCTAGTACTTAAAGTGTGAATGATATTATGCCTCTGAGGGACATAACACAGAAACCATGGGGGTGGACCATAGTTCTTGGCAGGTAAGTAAAAGCAAATATTGTTTAAATGTTGCTCAAAGTATGCTTGTTTGTCCTTTGAGATCTTGGCATTATATTCTTTTATATTATATTATATTATTTTATATTATATTCCACTCTCAGAATTTTTTAAAAATGTATTTCATTTCACTTTCTGAAACACATTACAGACTACATCTATATTGATCATATCAGCATACTAAAATTTCAGGCAAGAGCATACATTTTAATAGACATAAAAATTACAAATAACAGAGTTCCTACATATAAGCATTACGCATTTTATCAATAAAGTAAACGTTACACTCAAATCAAATTTTTAAAGGTTTTTCAAAAGTTGATAAATGATAAATTAGTGTAAAGAGCATGACCAAGTTGTCATTCGAAGAGTGATTTCTGCAATTTCTATAAACCTTCTAGGTCAGAACTTATGTGAAATACTCTTTCACTGAAAATTCCTGATCAAGTTAGTTTAAAACATTTTATAATTGCAGTTGGGTTTAATTATATTATTATATGCACTGAATCCCCTGCATGCAGATAATTTCTTCTGCAGGCTAGGCACACAATGGGCCTAGTAGAATCTGCAACTTTAACCACTCAAACAGACGGTATGTGTTTTGGGATACCGCAGCACCCAGGGGTTTTACAGTTTCAGGTGGTGAGACTTGAGAAGGGATGACCATTTGTAACACTGCCAAATCAAGTTACCCTGCCTTATTCAGCTTCACCCACAAGTGCAAATGAATTTA
The DNA here is from genome assembly GCA_024605025.1 of Megaceryle maxima. Taxonomy (NCBI): domain Eukaryota; kingdom Metazoa; phylum Chordata; class Aves; order Coraciiformes; family Cerylidae; genus Megaceryle; species Megaceryle maxima. The sequence goes on from JANHGN010003214.1 coordinate 52,511, forward strand.
AATATTTCTCAAAGTCTGAACAATCTGGGCTTTAATGTGCTCTATGACAGCACTTGGCCTTGTTTTCTAAGAAAACTACAAGAGGCATTTAATGCACACTCAGAGGACTATACCACCCTCTACATTCTTGCATGTAAAAGAAGTCCTTCCTCCAAAGCAATAAACATTAACTTAAAAGCATCCTGGATATCAGTGAGAATAAAGTTCTATTTTTTTTTATAACCTCTATTTTTTTTTAAACCTCAACAAAAACCAACAGAGCAATACAGCTGTTCTTGAGATATAGATCAAACTTGTTCATATACTGTATTTCCATACACTATGATCGAAAGACTTCAAAATCCTCACAAGTGATAGAGTTTAAATTTTGGACATTACAATTTTCCCTTCTCCTTCAGTAGATGCAGCAGCATAAACTTAGCATGACTTCCTAACATGCTTTGCCTATGGTTTAATGCCTCCTCTGTCCAAGGACAGCTACAGCTCTTAGAACTAGAAAAAACTGAGACAGCCACCTGTGGAGCTAGTTAACAACCAATATGTTACAGGCAGGACAAACATTTTTATTATGGGGTACAACCCCCTTCCTATGGACTATGTACATTTGGGGTGGTAGCAAAGAGAAGAAAAGGCAAAAAGCAAAGTAAATGCTTTTATGTTTGTTTTTTTTTTTTTCTTCACAGATGTAGAGAGTACCTACACAAGGTTAGGTATCTACAAATTTGAACAACAGGGTTAGAAAAAGGTAGTACTCTTAAAATTACTCAAGCCATTCAGTCTCTGGAAAAACTATTAGGAAATTCTTGATTATGCTACAGGCTTGCACAAAATAAACCTCCTGAGTGGGACTGTGTGGTAATAGCTACCACTGTGTGGCAGCAACAGTATGGAAGGACAGTAAATGGCTAATCCCTTCCTTCACTAAACACACAGATAGTAATAACAGATCTACATCACAACAGATCTACTACTTCTGTGATGCTGGGAGCATAAACATGGCCCATTTCTTCTCCTCACAAAGAAAAGATGTGTGTCAGCTCTTCTTCACTGCATGACCTTTTGGGGGAAAAAAAAATTAGATCAAGTGCAGTACTTCTGTATTAATCAGGACAACATTATTGTGATTAGCAGGATATACACCTGGATTTTCTCTATACCTGATTTTTCTCTTTTTTTAGTCACCAAAACTGTCACTGAAATGCAAAAGAACACTCCAAACAGTTAAGAAACCTTGCTTTTTTCCCACTGCCAGCAACTGTATGGTCTCTGGCTCCAGACTATAACTCAGCTACAGCTAAATGTATTAAATGCTCCTCACTACAAGAAAGACATTATGGTGCTGGAGCTTGTCCAAGGAAGGGCAATATAGCTGGTGAAGGGTCTAGAGAAAGAAGTCTCATAAGGAGCAGCTGAGGGAACTGGGGTTGTTTAGCTTGGAGAAAAGGAGGCTCAGGGGTGACCTTACCACTCTCTATAACCACCTGAAAGGAGATTGTAGCAAGCTGGGGGTCATCTGTTCTCCCACGTAACAAGTGGCAAGAAAAGACAAAATGGCCTCAAGTTGCACTTGGTTTACATTGGACATTAGGAAAAACTTCACTGAAAGTGTTGTCAAGCACTGGAACAGGCTGTTCAGGGAAGTGGTGGAGCACCATCTCTGGAGGTATTTAAAAGACATGTAGATGGGGTGGTCAGGGACATGGTTTAGTGGTGGGATTGGCAGTCTTAGGTTAATGGCTGGACACGATGATCTTAAAGGTCTTTTCCAACCAAGACGATTCTATGGTTCTATGAAACGACAGCGACATTTCCTTTTGATGTTCTCAGGCATTTAACATTTCCTTTTGATGTTCTCAGGCACTTTAACTCAGGAAACAAAACAACTTACATAGAGGTTATTTGGTACACAGATTTTAAAAGCTGAATACTCACAACTGACAATATACATGCATTCCCTTTCTTTATGGTTGATGCCTGTCTTCCTACTGAGTACTTCTATTTGCCTGTGTTATTTGAAATCTGCTGGGTCTAGTCTAGTCTTGTGATTAGTATGTTCTGCTGACTGCTTCCTATATAAAAGGACATACATTCAGGAACCCCATACATACCCAAAATACCTTTCAAGATCACAGGATAAAATTCAGAAATTCAAATTAATAGTAGGCTAAACATATTCAGATAAAAGTCCTTAGAGAAGCAAGAGGTAAATCCACTCATGGTGCTCAGATTCTTTAGCACCATCATCCTGCAGATACTATTGTGTATTTTGAGGCGAAAATCTAAATTGGCTGCCATGGACATTGGAAATGCCCATACAGCAAAAGTACGTAACTTAGCCATTTCAGAGGTTTTAATACTTTTAATAAAATTACTGGTAACACCACTACCACAAAGACAGCCAGTAGATTAGCCCAAGGCATGTGTATTTAACCTTATTTTCAATGAGAACAGGTATTTAGTTCTTCTCTAAACTGACATTTTTCAGAAAGTGAGATTTTCCAGGGAGATAAGAATGATTTTTTTTTTTTTTCCAGACATAGCAGACTTGTTACAAAGAGACAATCAGTTATCATATCACAGAAGCATCATTACTTCACCAATACAATTTCTTAAATGTGAAAATACAATCTATTTTCTGTATGAAAGCATTTGCTGTTTATAGTTACTAAACTGCTGAGCCATGATGTGGCCAGAAACTTTTATTCTGGACATAGGAGAATTCTTATTTCATCTTATTTCTCTTTAGATAATAAAACTCTCAAAATTGAGGTAACATCTAAACTTCCTATACAGAAAGAAGTAAAGGCTACTGTGAAGCAATTAGTTTTTGGTTTTGTTTTTTTTTTTAATACGAGTGATACTTTCTCTATGATATTTTTAAGACTGCAGCATGTAAAGTAAATATGGAGACTGAGAAGGTAATCTAATGGAACAATTCTGGGCTAAAAATGTAATTAGTTTGTAATTTAATGTAGCACAAAGCTTGTGACTAAATTGAAGTAAAAATTACAGACTGGGATTACACTATTTATTAGAAAAGAAAATAAAGAAATTCTAATTCATGGAAATGATCATTTAGCATATCCAAACAACACTTTGTACTACAATGACACCATGCAAACCCTGCCACTTGTAGTTTCTACAGAACAGCATTTGCTATTCTGGTTTCAACTAAACAGAATGTATACTTTTGCCTAAAAAAAAAAGCAACAAACAAATAACCTTGGTGTGAACAATTAATTATTTTCAAGGAGGCCATCCTCCTCCATTCTTTCCATGAGTGACAAACTCTTTGTGCTAGCTGGAGAAACAGGAAAACAACCAGCTGTCACCTTTTCTACAGTATCTTATATCCACAGTTACAATGAGAATAAAGTGAAACATTGAGAGCAGTCCTGTGGAGAAGGATGTGGGGGTGCTGGTGGATGAAAAGCTGGACATGAGCCAACAATGTGCACTCACAGTCCAGAAGCTGATTGTATCCTTGGCTGATTCAAAAGAAGCATGGCCAGCAGGTTGAGGGAAAGGACTCTGCCCCTCTGCTCGGGTGAGAACCCACCTGGAGCACTGTGTCCAGCTCTGGAGTCCTCAGCACAGGACAGACACAGACTTCTTGGAATGGGTCCAGAGGAGGGCCATGAAAATGATCAGAGGGCTGTAACACCACTGCTATGAAGAAAGACTGAGAGAGTTGGGTTTTTTCAGCCTGGAGAAGAGAAGGCTCTGGGGGAGAACTTACTGTGGCCTTTCAGTATTTAAAGGGGGCTTATAACAATGAGGAAAAACTTTTTAGCAGGCCCTGTTGTAACAGGACAAGGGGTGAAACTAAAAGAGTGTAGATTTAGACTAGACATAAGGATACAATTTTTTACAATGAAGTTAATGAAACACTGGAACCTGTTGCTCAGAGGGGTGGTAGATTTCTCATCCCTGGAAACGTTTCAGGTCAGGTTAGACAGGGCTCTGAGCAATGTGGCCTAGTTGAAGATGTCCCCACTCATTGCAGGGGGCTTGGACTAAATGACTGTTAAAGGTTCCTTCCAAACCAAACTATTCTATGATTCTGTAACTTGCTCTCCTCCAAACTGCAGACTTAAATGTATACAGGTTACAATCATGGTCTTACTCAAAAGGGCAAAAAGCAACAGCCACTATTAAAGATCATCATGGGAACCTCTGACCATTCTTTAGGCAGTTTTGAAGGAAAAATGCAAAATCCATCATTACTCTCTCTATATACCTATATTGTAAATTTAATGTACTCAAGATATCAGAAGTTTAATCTTAGAGAAATTCTGAATAATAGGATTTTTTAAGACAAAAATGCCTGACTACTAGTCCTAAATTAATTTTATCTCCACTGAAAAATATTGTTTGTCAATGTCTACTGATAATGCAAGAAGGATTTTAAGAGTTCCATCAAATATGTTTAAAATTAAAAAATATATATATATATATCACTTACAGGTTTGCATTTAAAATCTTGTATTATCTA